>CAJRST010000002.1:8499679-8542620 GCA_907169785.1 Menidia menidia
AGATAGATAGATAGATAGATAGATAGATAGATAGATAGATAGATAGACAAAAATCTGTAGGTTTTCATTATCTCGATAGTTACATAATATTATTGTTTTTTTTATTTGAATACTTTTAGCTGTACAATATATGTTCGGTTATTACAGAATTAATCTTCACAAACAGCACATATGGGCCTTATTTTTCTTTCCGCCCCAGCCCTTCAGAAAGTCAGTACACACCACTAGTAGTTAGCCTATTGAGTATTTCCTGTCTTTTTAACCATGTTAAAACAGGAATTGAATGGTATCAAAGACAGAGGAAAATTATTTGAATGATTTTCTTTGCGTAAAATTACTTATAAAGAATTTGTTTTAAATTCACTGCTGAGATTTGGAGCCACTCCCTAAACAAGACTTGCAAGTTTGTATTAAGAGAGGACCCTTAAACTAATATTTAAGAGATGTATTTAAGAAAAGCTGGAACACAAACCTTAAACTCTGAGCTCATTAAGCGAATGTGGGCGTGTACACTGTGGCCCACTTTTCCCTGGTGGAAAACAAGTGAACAGGAGCCAAAAACACTGAAGACTGCTCCTGCTCACAGGCCTGCTGCTGCCAAAGAGGACTATTCATAATCTGAGCCTCATTTGGGCCGTTCCACATTCCTACTAAAGCAAAAATAAACAAACCTGAGAGGACACACAAAGGATTACGTTAGTGTTAGACTACAGAACTCATGGAGACAATATTAAAACTATTTTAGCTTATGAAATCCACATTTATAAAAATTAAGTGCACAACATTAAAAAAAAAAAAAACATTTGCAAGATATTATAAAGGCTGCTTTGCGTTATACCTCGTGTTTCTCAACTAGTTCACTGAAAAGGAAACCTTTGATACCTTGATACAGGACAATGTTAAAGTGACAGTAGAAACCAAGAGGAAAAAGGAAGAGAGAGCGAAAAAGGAAGAAGGAAGGAGGGATAAAAGTATAAAAAGATTTTAAAAACAAACAAAATTTGAAATGTAAACTTCGGTGAGCTTTACATATGACTCAGAGAAAAATAAAGAAAGATAAGAGGAAATAACGAAGGGAACAAAGAAGGAAAGAAAGTTAGGATAGAAGAAAGAAGGAGAGAAAGATTAAAAGTTTTTTTTTTTAAATACATTGAAAATGTAAATATATCAGCATTTCAAATGTTGTTTCGAATATATGACATTTAGGTCAGAAAAAGCAAGAAAGGAAATAAAAGAAAAACAGGAAGGAAATGTGCATATCTAAGAATTTTGGCCATATATTCAGAAAGATATAACTAAGGGTAAATGATCAAAAGAAAGAAACTAAGAAAGAAAGAAAGTATTGATTTTACGGTTACTTTTTACGGGACTTAAACAGAGCACGTTACACGCCCCTCTTCATCATCATCATCCCTGACACTCCCACAATGCAGCGGGGCAATGTATTAACATGGCGTCAATGGTCGCTGTTTTGACCAGGGCCGTTGGATTTGGAAAATATTATGTGAAACAGAATCATGGAGACCGCTGAACACTAACTCAAAACCAACTCAAAAGCTCAGAGTAAGTCACGTCTTCCTCTCGTGTGGTTTATGAGCTGAAGGCGCTTCCGGTTGTTTCTAAAGACTTGATGTTGTGTGGAAACTGAGTGCCAGTGTTATTTATTTCCTGAAGCTAGCTCGACCGGGCACAGCGGCTCGTGTTGGTTAGCATACCGGGACGGCTAACGGCAAGCTCTTTACACTGAAAACAATTAATAATGTTCCGCTTGTACTATGATACGTTTTTGGTAAAATTACGAACGTTTCCCTCCGCCGCGGGCACCGGTTTCCCCTCAGCCCGCCCCCCAACTAATCCTCTCTGTTTTGGAAGTTGGGCTAACGGTAAGTCCCGGTGTTGTGTTTAAGTCTGTTTCCTTTCTGAAACAGATGTTGGGCTTAAGCGCAACTAGTCGCGTCTGGGTGTGTGTTTCGGGAAAACGGCCGTTCAAAGCTATCTAAAGTTAGTGCTAAACGGCGAGCCTCCGAGCAGATTTACGCCTCTCTGTGTGGGAGGTGTGTTTGTGGGCTCGATCACTTTCGTTTTAACTGAAATGGACTCCGTCATTTTAAAGAGCACTATCAACTGCGTTAAAACTAAATTGAAACTCCATAAAACAATTACTTTCTCTTCTGAATCTCAAGTTGCTATACTCTGATGTCTTATTGCTACGTTTACAGAAAAAAATACACACTTAAACCACAGTTCTGCCTCTTTAATTCAGTAACATTCCACATCTGAAGGTCGTTGAATACACCTGTAAATTTTTGCTGATTTAGAGTTTATGACCATGATGTTTAAAAATGATATAACTCGATTATATTAGTACATTCTAAACCACTGAATAAATGTTAATATCCCAGTTATATATAAACTAGTATGGCAGTGTTTATTATATGTAGGACACAGTGATTACATGGAACATGAGAAAGATTGTAATTCATGATTTATGATCACATAATCTACAGACTTATTAGAATTATTCAACATCTCGGTCACTTTGCGAAAGTTTCCAAACCTATATTGGGTTTTTATTATTCGCAGTATCCTGCCTTTTGTTTAGAATCAAAGCATAAATGAGTTAGTATTTGAGCAAGACAAAACAAGGATACTCATAAAATCTTTATCTAATCCTAACCAACATGCTTCTGAAACAAAGTGTCCGATCATCTTTATGGGTGGACATGTGACTGTGATAGGATTTTTTTTCAGGATTTATTGACCTTACAGCTAATTAAAAGTATCCCCAAAGAGTGATTGAGACAGCTATGCCCATAAGTTATTTTTAGACAAATGTATTTATAGTCCTGCCCTTCAATACTGTGTTCAGTGGACGCCGTAAGTCATCCTTTATTTCTTTATATTTCCTTCTAAGCTGCCAGACTTTCTTTAATCTTTTAAAGTGGTCCAGAGCTGCAGTTCTCCATTTGTTCTTTAGTCATATTTTCATGCCAAAGTTCTGCTGGGTTCTTAACATTATTGAAGCAGTGTGGATCATCTGACAGAGAACGGAACAAAAAGCAGCCCACATCCAAAGAAGAGCTTTGGGATGTCCTTCAAGAGGCCTGCAGAACTATTCCTAAAGACTCCTTAAAGAATGGACACAGAGTGTGTCTCAGTTTGGGTGATTTTTGCTGAAGAATCTTTCCTGTATGCATCCATCTTGTTTTCTTCATAGTTGGACTGATGGCTCTAATCCTCTCTCTTCTCACAGATTTTAGGTGTCTGGCCTCCTTGGTCATCTTCTCTGTGGTGTTGACTTCACCGGGGACACGGGCAGCAGGAACGGAGGGATGGATGATTCAGTCAGTCCGGTGAAATCAGTGAAGCAGTCCCAGTCCAGAGGAACCAAGGCTTTGTCCACTCACAAGTCAAATAAAGAGACTTCTATGCAGAGAGAGGGCACCAAGTCTGCAGCACACAGCAAAGAAAAGGATGATCATAACTCAGGCAGCAGCCAGGTAAGTGGTGCTGCAGGCAAGACATTCACAGACAGCCCTCTGGACAAGAAGAGGGGGCGGCCCACCAGACTGGCCAGACTCACCGGAAGAACCAGTTCCGGGGAGAGAGGTAAAGGCAGAGGGGCCAGCTCTCAGAACCCGCTGGCTGCACAGGCCCCTGAGTCCAGAGCAGCTGTCTCTGCAGACAGCAGCTCATCGGCAAACAGAGAGAGCAGCCCTCCTGTTGCCCCTGCAACACCTGAGAAGGGCCTCGCCGGGCAGTCCAGGAGCTCCACTGGAGGCCTGGCCAAAGAGAGGCCGCATGGTGGGTGTGAGGAGGTCTTCCCTGGTAGGGTCAAAACTTCTTTCCGAAAAGCTAAAAGCTCCATCTCTGCTTGTAGTGGTGAAAGCTGCCCTGATGCATCGGTCTGCTGAGGAGGCTGCTGAGGGGAGGCCTGCTGTGGAGGAAGGACTCCTCACCGAGCAGCAGCTGGGCCTCCGACAGGCTGAGGAGCGCCTCTACAGAGACTACATCCATAGGCTGCTGAAAGTAAGGAGACACCCGCTGTCCCCGTCCAATGGTGACTTCCAGCAAGCATCATAGCTGTGACGTCACATGAGGGAAATACCGCCACAGACACTTTTTGTGTCGTCATAATCTTTAAACTCATATTGTGTTCTGCATTTTCTGGTTTTGAAAACAGCTTCCATTCTTCCTCTGATTGTTCTGGTATATTTTTGCCAGATTTTATGACACTTCTTGGTTTCTTTACGTGTCTTGGTTTTGTTTTTTTTCTTTTTAAATTTATTGTCTTTTTTCTGGTAGTTTTGGTCAGAATCTCTTTGGTTATCTTGTATCTTCTTGGGGTTATTTTATGTCTTATGGATACATTCATGTGTTTTTGTAGACTTATTGTGTCTTTTTCTGTTTGTTTTTTGTCAGGGTTTTACTATTTTCAGATAACTCTATATGTAACCCAATTCCCACATTTCTATTCAAATTTCAGCCAACTCTCTGGGCTTCTCAGAGAAGTCAGAAATAAATCAAGCAGATCATTAAACTACTACACTATCCTTCGATTCATTAATTTTAGGAAATTGATAGAAATTGACATCTTGGTAAGAAATAATAATATACATGAATATTTTGTCATTTTTTTGTAAAAAATATATGAAAATGCATTGATAACAATAACAATTCTATTTGAGTGTTAAAATCTCATTTGGGCTGGAGAGCATCTACATACTATTAACGATCACAAGAGGTATTTTACTGCTCATTTGCAGGTTGGAATGATACATTTATTGTTTTTTTTAATTAATTAATTATTTTTGTTGCGTCTCTGAGCTGACAGCCACACTGTGGACGAGTGCACACATCTGTCTGATAATGCCACCATAGCACTTCACACCTGTGCTGCTTTGAAAGTGAAATACAGACGTGGTCACCGGTCGCCCCCCCCCCCATCACATCAACTTTCATGTGCCATCAGGAAAGCAGGGCTGGTCTGAAAGGCTTTAAATTGCCTAAAAACACAGATAACTCCAATCATATACATAATGATTGATAAATTGCTGGCAGGCTTTCATGTTGGTGCGTCTGAAAGCTGTTTGAGCCGCTCACGGTCCGGTTTGCTCTGTTTGTGGAATCGAACGACACAGACAGGTTTCACCCAGACATTGAGAATCGGTTTCATCCAGCTTAAAACTCTTGAAATATAGAACATGCAAATTCATGGTTTCTGTCCTTTTTATAAGAGGATGTACACTTTCCTGATTTGATTAACTAACTTAAATATTGACCGTTTTAACTCTCATCACTTATTAAGTTATTTTTCTGACCAAAAGGCTGCAAGTGCCTGTTTGTTTTTTACCCGTGGGACAGAGGAGGTGCTCCTCACTGAGCAGAATGAGCCCTCAGTTTGTAAAAAAAAAAAAAAAATTGTGAGCACAAATTGCATTTGAATTGATTCTGAGGAGATATTTTAGTTGTTTGTTTGCTGAAGGTGTAAGTAAGTTTTTGTTTTCTTTCTCTAACCCGGTTTTGTGTTTTTTCTGTCGGTGTCTTCTGGAATCATGAACACGGGTCGTTGGGCTTTGTCTCCACAAACTGATCACCGTCTCCTCTTTTTGTTTCCACAGCAGTCCCCCGAGTACCCAAACTATCAATACTTATGCAAACTCTGTTCGGTGCACATCGAGAACATCCAAGGGGCACACAAACACATCAAGGAGAAGAGGCACAAGAAGAACATAATGGTAAGCGATGTTTGGGCCGTGGTGGCCAGTCCTCGTCAAGTAGGGGAGAAAGTTGCTGATTCTGGCTGTGGCTTGTTAGGAGAAGCAGGAGGAGAACGAGCTGAGGGCTCTGCCGCCGCCCTCTGCCGGCCAGATGAGGGCCGTGGACGCCACCGTCCTGGAAACTGCCAGGCAGCAAGGGATCTCAGAGGAGGACTTTGAGGTCCGGAAGGCCGTGGTCACCAGGATGGAGGAGATCATAAAGAGGCACCTCTCAGGTTGGATTTCTTTTCTGTTCTTCGTGTCATGCAGGTGCAAAAATCTGTGTGTTTTTTCTGAGTTCCAACGTGTGATCTTGGCTTTTCCAGCCTGCTCCCTTCGTCTTTATGGTTCCTGTCTCACCCGCTTTGCCTTCAAGACCAGTGACATCAATATCGACGTCACTTACCCCTCCACCGTAAGCCCCGATCTCACAAGGTGGTGGTGCATGTGTTCAGCCCATCTGAATCTCTTCTGTGGTTTTTGTTTTTGCTCAGATGACACAACCCGAAGTCCTGATCCAGGTGCTGGAAGTCCTCAAAAACAGCCGTAAGTTTTCCTGAGTGAAACTTATATGGAACTTTGCCTTTTCCTGTTGCCTTGAAAATGTTTACATTTTATGAGGAAAATGAACAGAAAAGGGGGCTTACTGCTTCAGTGCTGCCTGTCTGTAAAGTGTCCAAAGTCGTTTAAATCTTAACATTTGTCCCTTTTTTCTTTCCTACAGCTGAGTTTTCTGAGGTTGAATCTGATTTTCATGCCAAAGTTCCTGCTGTGTTCTGTCGGTGTCGGAGCAGGTAAGTGTAGCTTCTAAAGCATTAACACACAGCCGAAAGCTTGAAAAAAAAGCTGCCCCTCATTACTGTACATTCTCAGACCTTTTCTCTCAATTTCAGTCCAGTCGTTGTAGCTGAGCATTTCAGAGGATTGTCTTTTTTTTGTTAAGCGACTTAGCTTCCAGCTGTGAATCATTCAGGTGCAAAAAAGGCCCCTAACTCAAGGGCTGATTCTGTGTTGTGTCTACACAGAACAGGCAACTTACCAAAGAAGCTATTTAAATTGGCTCTTTAGGCTTTTTGTTATTAGCAGCCTGTTAAAAAGTCTCATCAGTTTTTCCAATTTCTCTAGTTGATGTGTTAAAAAATGCCAAAGATAACACAGATAGAGAGAAAGAAAACTGAACTTTTTAAGGCCACATCAAGCTGATTCCCAAAGAGCTATTGGCTGAAAACTTGGTTCAGGCTGTGCTGGAGAATAAAGGAGCTCATAGCAGAGATTCAGTTTACGCTGTATGGTCAGCTCAGAGCACATTTACAGTCTGACTTTGTTTCAGTGAGAACATGTTTGTGTCTTCTTCTCAGCGGCCTGCTGTGTAAAGTGAGTGCAGGTAATGATGTTGCCTGTCTCACCACCAATCACTTGGCAGCCTTGGCTAAACTGGAGCCCAGACTGGTTCCACTGGTTCTGGCCTTCCGCTACTGGGCACGGGTAAGACTGGCCGGAACACTTCATCAGAGGGAAGCAGCCATAAAGTCTCCGTTTACTCTTGTTCTCATTGAAACGGGTCAAACTGCTCCCCTTTGTGCTCACAGTTGTGCCACATCGACTGCCAGGCTGAAGGCGGCATCCCCTCCTACTCCTTCGCCCTGATGGTCATCTTCTTCCTGCAGCAGAGAAAGGAGCCCATCCTCCCCGTCTACCTGGGCCGCTGGGTGAGGCAATCTGTGTAAAAGACAGCTTCCAGTCCTTCCCAGTGGTTTAAATGTGGCACTGGAGATGAGGGGAATGGTGGATTTGAACCTGCATCTGCTGCTATGGGTTCTTATTTAAAACACCAACAACAAAAATATGTTTTAAATTAACTTATTATAGTTTTATAGTCAGCCAGACAGGAAAGTGAAGTGTCAGAGGAAGCATATTTGGTCTGGTTGAATAATTAATTTCCCCCTCAGGTCAAATTTATATTCATAGTTCCACAAATGTAATATAAAATAACCTATGTAACCAACATTTTTTCCACTAAAAGCAAGAAATCCTCTGTATCGTTTAAATAAGTTTAGATAAATGTGTTCTGGAATATCTTGTGTCACGAGGAACCTGGTAGGAAAAGGTAGGAGCCTTTCAGTTAAAAATAAGAGTAAACTGCAGTGACAATATTTCTCCACCTGGTTCAGGTTTGGTCTCTAAATTGCAGGAAATGGACCAAAGCATCACTCCAGTACAGACAGATTATTTTTCTTGTCTGGATAAACTCTTGAACTCAAGCTTAAACAAACCAGTTGAAGCCCAAGAATTTGAATGGCTCCTTCTGCTTTTTCCACCACAGGTTGAAGGCTTCGACTTGAAACGCGTGGATGAATATCATCTGACTGGAATCGTGCTGGACACGTATGTGAAGTGGGAGCACAGACCTCCGAGCTCCACAGACGGACGAGGGGAGAACCGAAACGAGGACCGGGGAGAAGGCAGATCCAGAGCTGAGCAGAATAAAGCTGATGATGTTAAGTATTCAGAAGGCAAGGTGAGTCGGAATTCAGCTTATGTGATCCAGTACTGCGTAAAAGTTTGTGAAGCCTTCGAAATGTTCTATGTTTCTGCTTAAATACGACATCATGGATAATAGATCGAAATTAAACAAATGAGATAAAAATATTATACTAGGCATCACTTTATTTTCCAAGTGCGAGGAAGCAGTGAGGTCCTGTTTTAACTGACCTCTGCTGCTTTCTATATAGAGCCGCCTCACCGTTGGGCCGGCTAAAAGGGCCACGCTGGGCCAGCTGTGGCTGGAGCTCCTCCGCTTCTACACTCTGGAGTTTGCCCTGGAGGAATACATCATCAGCATCCGCCTAAAGGAGCTCCTCTCCAGGGAGGGGAAGAACTGGCCTCGCCGCAGGCTCGCCATTGAAGGTCAGAGAACATGTCGTTGGAAAACTCCTCAACATTCTGTGCAGATTTTCACAACATAGCTTAATGACTCCATTTCCACTTTTCAGATCCTTTCGCTTTGAAGAGAAATGTTGCCCGTAGCCTGAACAGCCAGATGGTGTTTGAGTACATCCAGGAGCGCTTCCGTACAGCCTACAAGTACTTTGCCTGTCCTCAGAAGAGGGGCAGTGGAGGACGCCAAAGCGCAAAGGAAGGGGGGCAGGGTGTGAAGAAGGAAGCTCGTACGGACGAAGATGAGCACGATGGAAAAAATGAAAGAAGTCCGAGCGCTCCGGGGGGGCGGCGGGGCTCGAAGGAGGCCAAGGAGCCTGACAGTGATGATGACGATGGTACAGACCGGTCCAGGCAAAGGGATGAGAGGCCTTTAGATGCTGGTCTAATGGACATGGTGCTCAATGAACGGAACAAAGCCTCCCTCTCCCCCAACGGCCTGCTGGACAGTGATGAGGAGGAAGAGGAAGAGGAGGGAAACAGGGTTCCTGAGAGGGCCGTGCCCCCGACATCAGAAGACGACTTGCACTATGTGTTTGATAAGATGATTTTCACTGGTGGGAAGGTAAATATTTAAAATAACACTACCCTGTCTGAACCTAATGTTAAAGCGGGATTGTTCACCAGTTTCCATTAATCTGGCGCCTCCAGCTGTTGCAAAACATCTGCGTTTAATTACACGCACAGCTGTTATTAACTAGGTAATATCTGTCTTAGATTCTTCCTGGTTTTTTAAAGTAACAAATGACTTTCTGCCCATTTAAGAAAAACAGGAAAAAAAACGGTCTACACACAGGGTTGTTCTGTGGCTGTTTGCAGAATTTATCATGACACATGAGTCATGAAGGACAATGGCTTAAACTCCCCAAAGCAGAAGTAATCCACAATTTTTCAGAATTATTCTGCTATTGCTGCTAAACCAGCATATGGAGCGCTCCCTCTGACGTTGGGTTAATGTGTCACCGCCTTCTCCCCGCCAGCCTCCGACCGTTGTGTGCAGCATCTGCAAACGAGACGGCCACCTGAAAGACGAGTGTCCCGAGGACTTCAAGAAGATCGAGCTGAAGCCTCTGCCTCCCATGAATGAGCGCTTCAGAGAAATCCTGGACGGACTCTGCAGATTGTGCTACTGTACGCAGTGACTCCCCTTTTTCTTCCTGTTTCCTGGTTTTCTGTCTGTTGAAAGCGCCATGTCACATTTTTTGCTCTTCTGAAAGTGAAAGTAAACATAAAAAACATTTTAGTATCCAACCAGATGAAATTGGATATTTTTGGCTTGAGACTGAATTGTCTAACTGATTTTTTGTAGATGAATTGTCCCCTTCCCATATTGAGCAGCAGAAGAGGGAGCAGATCCTGGCTGGCCTGGAGTGGTTTATAAGGAAGGAGTACAATGGTGAGTCTTTAGCATAAACTGAGGACAAAAAGCAAACTCAGTCACGCCTTTTTGTTTAGTTTTTAAATTTGTTTTCAAATCCACAGATAAAGCTCAGCTCTGCTTATTTGGGTCCTCCAAAAATGGTTTTGGCTTCCGGGACAGCGACCTGGACATCTGCATGACTCTGGAGGGTCATGAGACTGCGGAGGTTAACAGAAAGCACACACAGCTATTGGATTAAATAACCTGTTCTCTCCTCATATTCTGCCTAACGTTTGGCTTGGGACTCTTCAACAGAAGCTGAATTGTAAAGAGATCATTGAAGGCCTCGCTAAAGTGCTGAAGAAGCATACAGGTGAGTCTAAGATTAGTTGCTGATCTCTTTCAATTTTTGGCGAGCAATGGCGAGTGATTAACTTATTTTTTCACTGCGGCAGGTTTGAGGAACATCCTGCCTATCACCACAGCTAAAGTGCCTATCGTGAAGTTTGAACACAGACTAAGCTGTCTAGAGGGAGATATTAGCCTTTATAACACCCTGGTGAGTGGATAAGGCCTCAGGAAACACTCCCCGGTCCCTTTTGTTGAGTGTCTGTTGGGAATTCACTGAAATGTCTCTGTAGGCTCAACACAACACCAGGATGTTGGCCACATATGCAGCTCTGGATCCACGTGTGCAGTTCCTGGGGTACACCATGAAGGTCTTCGCAAAGGTCTGAATTCTTCCTAAACTACTCCTTTAACAACTGAGATACACAGAATAAAAGAAGGAGCATGGCATTGGTCCATTTCCTCATTATTAACCCATTATTATAAAAACTCTTTCATTTTTAACTAATTTTCAAGTCTTTACGTAGGCAATTTATAGCTGTAGAAAAAAGGCCTCCTCAAGTTGTATGATTTGGGTGATAATATGCTGGATGAAATGCACCAAATGTTTTTGATTGTGTACTTTGAATGAATTACTTTGAAATACTTTGAATCCTTTACTGTTTCCCAACCTTCGCTGCTCCAGCACACCTGCTGCAGATGGATGGGTCTCCATCGGCCTTGTGCAGGGCTTAGAGCATTTAAATCTGCTGTCTTGGAGCAGGAAAGGTGGATAACAATTGCAGTGTGGGGAAACCCTGCTTTAACCAGCCTCTTTTGGTCCTCTGCTGTGCTGTTTGTGCTGGCAGCGCTGCGACATTGGGGATGCCTCCAGGGGAAGCCTCTCCTCCTACGCGTACATCCTGATGGTGCTTTACTTCCTCCAGCAGAGGCAGCCGCCAGTCATTCCCGTCTTGCAGGAGGTACCGGCTCCCCTCGGTGACTTGTACTATGTGCACGCCTCGAATCAGATAAAAACAGCTGTGTGTTGTGCCTGCAGATCTTTGATGGTAACGCTGTTCCCCAGAGGATGGTGGATGGATGGAACGCCTTCTTCTTTGACAACCTCGAGGATCTGGTGAGCTGAATTGAATAAAAGTTCACTTTCCCCAAAACGTCGCCTTGAGATTTCAGGTTAAACGTGGCTGCCGGTTGTCAGACGTTTGCTTCTTTTGCCCACACAGCGGCGGCGTCTCTCCGACCGTCAGCCCAACACGGAGTCGGTGGGGGAGCTGTGGCTGGGGCTCCTCCGCTTTTACACAGAGGAGTTTGACTTTAAGGAGCACGTCATCAGCATCCGGCAGAGGAAACGTCTCACAACGTTTGAGAAACAGTGGACCAGCAAGTGCATCGCCATTGAAGGTGCATGCACAGCTCCGCCCCGCCTCAGCCGCCTCCCTTTTCCACCGGGACTCACTCTCTCCTCACATGTGTTCTTCTCCTCAGATCCCTTTGATTTGAATCATAACCTTGGGGCAGGCGTTTCTCGGAAAAGTGAGTCAAGATAACTGTCGTCTTATGCTCATTGTGCAGGTTCCCAGGTTTGTTTCAGGGATCTAAAGAAGCACACCCACAGAGAAAAGTCTTATAGTTCCCACTATTTAACCTGTTTTCTTCTTATTTTTTAACATAGATCATCATATTTAAACATGATGTGCAGGGTTTCTAGGTGTTGGTGGCAAAAAGATGGTGAATGATAAATGTTTGCCTGCTTTTTAAAAAAAGAAGCTTCCATCCTTTTGTGTGTCCCTTTAGCTGTGATTAAAGCAGTGAAAATCGGGCCTTCTGTTGTATCTCTCTGCTGTCACACCTTCATTCAGCCCCCATTAGTCATTTACCACTCAGCGTGTCGGCACTGGTGACTGACTCCACTGGGAATCTGTTAATGTGACACTTTTTACAGCCTCTCCGTGTCTACAGCTCTCATTACAGGTCTTTACCTCCTTGGAGACTCTTCCTGGGAGGGAATTTCAGCTTCATGTAACTTTTTCTGCTTCCTTATGCCTCCTCCTTATTCTTTTCCAGTGACAAATTTCATCATGAAGGCCTTCATCAATGGAAGGAAGCTGTTTGGAACACCCTTCTTCCCCATCCCCGGCACTGAAGTGGTACGTCCCCCCCAGGCTCGACTACTCCTCTCCCACATGCCCTCACTGATATTTGATATTATTTGTGTTCTGCCGCAGGACTACTTCTTTGACTCAAAGGTGTTGACAGACGGCGAGCTGGCTCCCAACGACAGGTGCTGCAGGATCTGTGGAAAGATCGGACACTACATGAAGGACTGTCCAAAGAGGCGCAGGTGGTTGTCTGCAATATCTGGAGAGTGCTGGAGCATATTAATGTTTTGTGCCCATCTTTAGATTAGTCTAGGCTGAGCGTCAGCTAAAAAGAAACTCCCTAATTTCCCCCCTCTGAGGTTAAAGGTTGAGGTTGGATAAAGTGGATTAATTCTTTAGAAGTGTGTCTCTCCACCCCTGAACTGACCATGAACCCAGTTAGACTGCGTCATCCTTTACTCTTATCAGCTGCCTAACCATGAAAATAATCATGATTTGATGTGTAACAGCTCTAACTGCTTTTCTGTTTCAATGTTTTTCTCTTTCAGGATGAAGAAGAAAGAGAACGATAAAGACGAGGATGTGAAAGAGGAGGACCGGGAGACTAAGGACAGGCGCTGCTTCCAGTGCGGGGACCCGGGCCACGTCCGCAGGGACTGCCCCGAATACCGCCACCTGAAGCAGAGGAACGCCGGGACGGCAGGTGGGCCTCTATTCACGGGGGTTCTGGGTTTTAGATGTTCTCTCTGGATATCTACATCGGTGGTTATGTTGGAAAACCAGAAATGTTCAAAGCAGCTTCTCTGTCCCTCCTCCCCAGCTCCTCACGTGGTGCGAACAGTGGCGAGCTCCCAGTCCATTCCCGTTCCCCTCTCAGCTGCCGACTGTCCTGGAAGGACCCGGCAGTCCTCTGAATGTGTGAGTTCAGGCTTTTCGTCTCTTCTCCCAAAAACGTGAAACGGGCGACGACGTGAGCTAAGTGTTGTGCTTTCTGTGTGCAGTCTGACAGCCGGCAGACTCCGCCCTACTCCCCGCAGCCCGCCGCTGCCCCCCAGAGTTCCTCCCAGTCCTCTGGTTCCCCTCAGCCCTCCCACAGCAAAACCAGCCCAGCTGGTGTCCAGAAGCAGCCGGCCCACCCGCAGGTGCCGCTGCCTCTCTTCAGCTTTCCTACCTCCCGCCCAGCGCAGTATCACCCGGGGGCGCTCACAGCTCTGGGGCTTCTTCCCTCCCACCAGCACCACCCACACCAGTCCCAGGGGCAGCCTCACCACCCAGTCCACATCCCCTCCACGTCCTGGCCGATCCACGGCCCAGTCCTCACTTCATCTGCTCCCACCATCCCCTCCCCACCCGGCCTGAAATTCGCCCTGCGTTCGGCCTCGAGTCCCAACAGCTCGGGGGGGAACCCCAACCCCATGAATCTGAACGACCCGAGCATCATCTTCGCCCAGCCGGCGGGGAGGCAGCTGGGCATCGGGGGGCCAGGACTGGAGGCGCACTGGCACAACCACTTGGCACAACAGGGCTCACTCATGGGAAATGGCACTGTGGTCAAGTCAGGTATTCACCGGGTGAACTTTGGGGCATTTAATGACACAGTAATGTGCAAAGGTCTTCTCCACTCTCATTGTTTTATATATCAGTGCAAAGTGACCATTTCCTCTGCCAGTAAGTTGGGATAAAATGGGCAGAAGTTTACTGAAACATGGTCACAGTAAAATAGTCCGATTCTGCAGTTTACAGTGAATCTTTGCCCAGAGCTCCTTTATTCTCCGGCACAGCTTTAACCCTCCTTAACCAGCTCTGTGTCCTTTCACACACTGCACACCATGCTGAAATATGATAGTTTTCAGCCAATAGCTCTTTGGGAATCAGCTATAATGCTGTTTTCTGTCTATCAAACTGTTATCTTTGTGTGGACATACCACTGGCTCATCCCTTGAGTTAAGGGAGTTTTGTCTGCTTGATTGATTCAGTGACTGATAATTATTGCTAAAAAAGACCATTTGAAAAGATTGAGGAAAGTGTAAGAATATAAAGAAATGAGAGCAGGATCAGGACTTTTGCTTTTTATGATATTTAGACAAATTGTTACCTTACTTATGATACCTCTTATGTTTAGACTCAGAATGCTTCCAAAATGCAGAACATGCAGTAACATTTTTAACCAGCTTGTTCAAAATTTTATCAAAATCTCCCTTTATGTTCTCAGAGTCAGGCCACCAAGCCCAGTCTGTCGGTGTGAGCCAAGGTTCCCGCTTATGGGAGCACAACAAACCCCCCCAGTACACCCTGTCCCCCTCCTGGCCCTACAGGATGCCCCAGAACTTCATCCAGCAGGGAAACGGAGGCTTCCAGCCTGGGAAACCCTTCATGGCTCCAGGTCAGAGATGAGAATAAAACACAACGTCAGGTTTTACGTGGCAGTTGAAACCCTTCAGCTGTGCTGAGCCTGACCTTTTCCTTCCCCCCCCCTCTTTAAAGGCTCCGTGGTGCATCCCAATCCAAACTTCCCACTGGTCCCTCACGTCCGGCATCAAGTCAACCTGAATTTTATCCAACAGAAGAAATAAAGTTGCATCTTTTTAATTAGGTTTACGGTCAGTAATGAAGCAAAATCATGTACTCTTTGCATCACATGAAAGTTTTTAAAATGAATTTTATCATTTTTGTACAGTTTTTATGTTTTTTTTTTGTCTCATTACATTGATTTGTGATACAAATGTCAAATATTTTAATACCCCCGTTTTTGAGGGGGTCCAAAAGTGTTTTTATGTTGTGTGTAAAGTAAGGAGGAAAGATGCAAACCTTTATTTTTATCAGCTGTGTTCAGACTTTGCTTGCAGCTAGATGAAGGCTTTGAATAGATGTTTGTTTTAAAAACAATCTAACGTGTCCCCGCGAGTATGTAGTGCCAAAAGCAGAGCTAGCAAGAAAAAAGGGAAAAAAAAGCTTAAAGATAGAAAAAGCTACAAAAATAAAGAAAAAAGCAAGCAGCTGTGTTGTGTGTCGTGGCTTCATTTACTTCATGAACGCTCATTTCAGCAGGTCCGAGGAAAAGCTGCTCAAAAAGCAAGTTAGGTGCTCCATTTTGCATTCCCACTGACTGAAAAGGTCCCTGGGAGTGTGTTCTGCTCTGTAATTACTGCCCTCTTGGTGATTCCTGCTCACGATCCGCTGCACGCCACCAGGGGGAGCTGTCACATACTGCCAAACTGAGGAGACACCAAAGCGGCTTTTCATACTTCTCGTTTTAACCGGTACAGTAAGCTCTTTCCCCTACAGTCCAGATGTTTAGACCTGCAGCTGCATTGTTAAAAAAGCCGGAACTTCGACCAAAAGGAGCTGTCCAGCCCTGTTTGTAAAAGCACAACCGAAAACGGCGTTTAGTGCTTATTACCTTTACACGTGGAAGGAATAGAGCTGATGGAGTGTGTTCTGTTTTTTATCCCCTACCCATGAATTACCAGCACGTGTGTCCTGTCAGTCAAAGATGCTGAAGGTTGGATCACTGGGTACGATGCGGTGTGCTGCTCAGCAGGAGGCGTTCCCGAGGGCTTTTTCAGGGCCTGTTTGATGAAACAGACCCCCTGCTGCTCCTTCAGCTTCAGCAAGGCAGGAAGTATAACATGACATGAAAAACAAACTGAGCAGGAAATATGATTCTCAGTGGGTTTAGAGCAGAGTGTTCACATGTTTGTTGTTTCACACCCTCCAGACCCATGTGTGGGATCTTATTTTGGGTTGCTTTGTAGCCTGTTGCTTTCTTTTTAATAAGATTGTTTAAAATATGTAAGCAGCACAGGGTAATCACATGGTTTCCTGAGAGAGGAGCAACATCAGAGCCCAAACCCACATGAGGAACGAGTGTTTCATCTGCTAAAACAAGGAATTAGTCAGGTCTGCATGGTGTATATTTAGAGCCCTGCAGTCTTTGTCCTTTAGAACACAGAGACGTTTGAGAAGATGCACACCATTCTCAGATGTAATGGTCCTCTGACAGCTTTAATCTTAACTCACGCACAGGGTCTGGCATCGTTGTGGTAGTATTGGCTCAATTTAAGTGACGTCCACAGGGTCCATAGGTCTAAAGGGTTCAATAAGACGCTGGTCCCCCCTTCGCTGCTATAGAGGCTTCGACTCTCCTGAGAAGGCTGAGCACAAGGTAACAAGTTCTGTTTAATCTAAAATTCAGGCCATTACATCTTTATAAATTAGCTTGATATCCAGGTTCAGAGGAATATTTGGTCTAATTTGAGCCACTTTTGGCTTTTAAACCTGAAAAACTCCACCCCCAGTTTGTAGCACAAACGCCTGAAAGGACAAACTCACAAGAAAAAGGCTGCAGGTTCTGAGCTGGCTTCACCTGAGGGGCAATGACAGGATGAGGCTGTAGGTTCGCTATCATTAAACATCTGTTTCATACTTGAAGAAGACAGCATGAAGTCTCACTTTCCTACAGGTTTTTCCACACTGCACCTTTTAGGCCTGATCCAGGATCCGTGGAACACTTCACTGGTTAAAGGTACTTCCTCTCTCCCTCTGTCCAGCTGTGCCTCGCTACAGAAATGAACAAGAGAGCTGACTTTAATTTCATAGAAACATTAATTAAAAAAGATTTTACTAATTAAATTTCCAGAGCTGATAAGGACACACCTTTTGATAAGAGGGCTAAGAGGAGATAAAGGGTCTAATTACATTAATTAGTCTATGCCTGAGGGAAAAATCTGAGTCAATAAGTTCTAGCTTTCTAATCTTTTCATTGAGAAAAGCAGGAGGTGGAGTTCTGTACAGCTTTGGGTAAAACCACACGAGGCCGGCCTCTGCTCGTTCGATTTGCAGGTATTAAGACGTTAAACTGTGGAAATGGCCTCTCATTCTTCCTGGATTTAATGTCCTGCTACCACTGAAGCCTGAAAGTCAAACACAAATCTTTGTAGGTCCAGGTGGAACCCAGAGCCTGTTTGCCGACGGGTCGGTCCTCCATGGCCGTGTGGTTCCCCGGGTCCACTGAGTCTGAACATTATGAGGAGAGCAGGAGAATCACAAAGAGCTGCTCACTTCTTAACCCATCTGTCCTCAGGGGCCTCTTCCAGGTGCTTTGGTTTGATTACTTTGTGTTTTTTGTGGATTTCTGTGACAGTGCAGTTTCTTTGAGGTCATTTGGTTACTTTTTGTGGTTGTTTTGTTTGTCTTTGTGATTGTTTTCTGTCTTTTTGTAGGTTCACGCAACACTGCCCCATCCCTTGAGTTAGGGGCATCATCTCCGCCTGAAGGATTCATAAGTTAAGTGGCTTCACAAAGAAAAAAACACATTCTGAAAATGCTCAGTTACAAAGACTGGAGTGGAAATTATTGAAAAAGCAGAAAATGTCCAAAGAAAAAAACGGAACTGCTTATATCTTCATTGTTTGCATAATTAAAGAGACAGAAACTGGGAAAATTGTGCATTATTTGCACTTTTTGCCAAAAATCTCATCATGACTTTGCAGACAGGCTAAAATGTCAACATGCAAAAGAAATGCAACGAAATGCGGACTCGTTTTAGCTGAATAACCACCACAGCTGTCAGACAGCCCTCACCGGGGATTCTGTGTCTTTTCCAAACCTCACCCTGTCGGCTTCTCTTACTTAAGTGAGTCAAACAAAGTCAATTAACTTTGAAGTCACTGAGTCACAGAGCCGAATGTGCGGCTCATTTTCCGCTTAAAAATCTGAGAGAACTCATGAGTCTGAGTGTGTAGAGAGCCAGTGGTGATTTTACCGTAATTACCTTTAGTTCATCTTGAAAGGTCTGGAGTGAAAAGAGTCACTCAGATTATCTTCTGAGAGACGTTCAGCCGCCTGCGTCTGATCCCCAACCATCAGCAGGGGTCCCCCTTCACTCCCAATCTGAACAAGGTTTGCCTTCCACTGATAACAGGAGTCCGGGCTGTCTGAACATGCACCCAGTAGCTGAGATAAGGAAGAAAATTACACAAAGGGGAAAGAGCTCAGAACAAATAAAAGCAACACTGCAGGGTTTTTTATCTCCGGGCCGAAACCTCTGTGGACGTCTCTCCGTTTGTCTCCGGAGGGGTTCCTGCCACGTATCCGAGACAAATTGATCACTTCTCGGGTCATCTTGGTCTCGTTAACCTTCGCCTGAGTGTAAATGACTTGTAGGATGGAACAACTGTGTCTGAACACAGCGGGCTCCGCTTTTCTCCCCACCGGCTGGGAGGGGGCGCATTGATCAGAGCCTGGCGTCGGGGATCTCCAGCTCTCCTGCTGCGCTCTCGGCCATCCATCACCTGTCCCACTCCGGTTCACATGGCAGCGTCATTTAGCATCTTTATAAATGCCTCCCGCTCCACGCGTCCGCACAGGAAACAAGCGACGCACAGAAATGTCCTTCAGCGGTCACTTTCCACAGGACGAAGCAGGCCGCGAGGCACCTTCACAGACTTGTGGAGCAGGAAAACCAGCAGAAAAAAGTGGTCGGGCTTATGGAAAATGGCTGGGCTGCCTTTTCAGGTATCACTCTTGAAATTGGGGTTGGGAGACGGAGGAAATTACTCCCACTTTTTTCACATATCGATTCCTGATCAAGAGGCCACTGTGAGAACAGAGGTTAGCCCCCAAGGTTTGACTCTTTAAAGCTTTTGTGGGGAAACTGTAGGCAAACTGAATGTTGGACCAGCTTTGCAGTTCTGCTGGTGCAGATTTTGCTGATGTCTTTCTTCCTTGGCGTTGTGTTAACACCAAACTTCTGCTTGTACAGAGCTGCCCACACTCTGTGAGGATCAATAATCAGAGCGCTGATCAGCAGCTGCTGGATGCTGTATCACATGTTGCTGCTGCTACTGTTTGTTTTACAGGTAAAATGTACTTCTAAATTCTTTTAAATAGATTTATTCACATTTTAAGCTCGATTTGCTCTCCAATATACACTTTATAAATTCTGTTGATTCCCTCTGTTGATTCTAACCTCTGAATTGATGTGGAAGCATAAGGAGGGACGTAGATTTAGTGAAATAAATAAAACAGTGTCACAAATCATGTTTAGTTTTTCATTTGAGGTAGCAGCCATAATTAGTGAAGAATATGATCTTCTATCATAATGAAAAGCGTCAAACCTCTCTTTCACGTTATCAGTCAGAGGCCTGGTTAGTTTCTCACGAAAAGATCTGGAAATACAATTTTTTAAAAGTTTTATCAGTGAAGTTGTTTGATTTGGTCAACTTTAAATGTGCTGAACTAAGTTTAATCTGAACTCCGGGTCACCTCCTGCTCAGGCAAATGAGCAGGACGGTAAACAATAAAGTGTAATAACATCATAGGACTATAAATCCTCCTTTTTATTAGGCAGGCTTCCATTCCCGGGGTGTCAGACGTGATCGGAGGGATCCGCTCCGCCATTCCGGAGCTCTAACTCTGTTCCCCGCGTTAAAATGCAAATTGCTTTTCCTGACCCCACTGCGGTGGACAGGGAGGGCCGGCAGCCTTCAAAGTGACCTGCTTTCTGCCTCTGAAGGCCAGACGCTGTGAAGCAGCCCGGAGCTGATAGGGTGAGACAGCCGGGCAGATAACGCCGTCCATGGCAACAGAGCAGCCAGAGAAAACACAGAAAAACACAAATATTCCCTCTTTTTCTGAGTCTTTAACCTTAACGCCAGTTTTTCCACATTAACTGCTCTTCACATGTTCCACATGATGAAAAACATGAAAAAGGCAGCAAGTCTCCATCTTTAGGGGTGAAAACTAATGAATCCAGGCTTTCAAAGCTGGAAATGGAGCCATGAATCTGCACATCCTCACTAAATCCAAAATTCCTGATGTTCTGATGGAGGTTTCTTCCTGGTTCTGGTTCGGACAGAGGTTCCTGTCAGGATTCTTCCTTTTTAATTGTGGCTGACATGAGTAAAACTCGAGTAAAATCTCGGTTATTTCGGCGGCCTTGTGTTTGTGTGCCTTCTCCTTTCCCACGTTAGCGTTGTTCTAGTCCCCCGGCAGCATCGGACCGTCTCAGCCTCCTTCCTCGGAGGAATTCATTTGGGGTTAGTGAGCTGATGCCTCGGCAGGACGGCCTCTCCGGGCTGCCTCTGCTGCCTCTTATCAGCCGGCTGGAGGAAAACCCGGGAGACGGGCAGATAAACGGCTGGACGTGCGTCCCCAGGGAGTGGACAGGAAACACTCAGATCCAATCAGCCACCTGCTCCTGCCTTTAAATGACTGTCAAGGCGAAATTTCTCCCAAAAGGTGTGAAGTTCACTGGTGGTGTTTGAATCCAGATGTTGAAACAGATGCTGGTGCTCTGCAGAGCAGCAGAAAGGATCAGTTTATCTAGAACATGTCCTTATCATCCAGCTTCCATAACCCCAAAGTTTTAGATCTCAGAGGCCATCAGGGGTTATTTAATTTGGCTTGTTATGTTCCACTTTGCAGTTTTCTTTGAGCTGCTGTCTGTTTTAAACGTTAGTCCTCAGTTTGTAGCATAATCCTTTGCCTTCTCTCTGTCTTTAGACCTGTAGTCTCTCTACTCATCACCCCTACAAGAGAACCTTCACTTGGTTTGGTTTGGCTTCTCAATGCCATTTTAAGGCCTCCAAATCATGTGAAAAACAGAAGTTTAAAAACAGCCGCTGGTCTGGCCGCCATTCTCCCAAATGACCCCCCAGGGGGCGGGGCAAACCCTGAGCAAAAAGAAACCCAAATCACTGATCGACCAGGACTGAAAACAGCTGTTTGGGGTTCTGATTTGATGACTTAGCTGTCCTGCATGAGCAGCAGGGAGGTGCACAGCTGTCCGGCTGTCCAGATGTTGCTCAGTGAAGAATGACGAATGCAGCAGCCCCCAGAAAAACAGAAGATAGTTAGTGGCTACAACAAAGACAGTCACAATCTTTTTAGATTCCTGATTGGCAGCAAACAGAATTCAGAGTATATTTGACACCTTTGTTAGACTCTTCTGGCTTTATTCTTTTCTGGAATAATGTTTACCATTTTGAGCTTTCTGTGTCGATAACTTTTATACCTCAATAAATGTTGCAAATTTGATTCCTGTTATAGACAATTCTGTTCTTCTCTGATAGACTAAGTGACCACCTTTGATCCAATATGGCGGCTTTGAGGACACAGCCTAGAAGATACTTTCTGGGGAATTCAGGTGTGTTTTCCCTTCAGTTTTTTAACTACAGTGTCCTGTTACGTTTGGCTCTCCATGGAAATACCTCTGAGAGGAGAGATGAGGGCAGAGATTACTTACAGAGTGTAGAAACCTTTTGTTTTTACTTTAATATCCAGGACGTAAAAAGCATTCTCATGCAGCTGTGCGTGCCACACGTCGGCCATCGGGGATTGGCTTAATTGGAATAATTTCCAAATCAATCAATTAGCCTCCTCTGGCCTTTCCGCTTGCAGCAGAAAAAGGTCTGGAAGGGATTATTTATCTGCTGTCAGGACAGTTGTCAGGCGACGGGACAACAAACGGCAGCGGTGTGTACTTTGTGCATCCTGCCGGCTGGTTGAAGGGGGAAAAAGGTTAATAAGGACATCTCCTCTTTACCAAAGAGACGGCGCCGTCACTTCGGCAGCCTGGGCGCCCGGAACAGGCCTCCGCCACACGCCGCGCAGGAATATTTTAGAATATTAATTGCACACTTAGTATGCTGTTGTCATATGGCTTTTATTAGTATTCCATCAGCTCAATGAGGTGTGAAAGGGCCAGATGCTGCGTCCTCGTCTATCCCACTCCCCATTCTCGTCTTTAGTCAGTTATTAGTGCAGAGAGTGTCAGTCTGCTCATCTCATCAGCGCTCCCGTGTCATGTATTTATTAATTGGACCAGTGGGTTTGAAAATGGATTAATAACACCCTGATCTAACTAATCAAAGCCATGCTGTGTCAAAGTTTGGATGCTATTTGCTGTGAGTGGTGGTTTGACTCTGTTTTTAGGAGGCATCTGTTGAACCACACCCCCCCCTTCAGTGTGGGGGGAGTGGGTGGGGTCCTAATTCACCGCCTGCATGTGAACCTGATGCTCCAGGTATTTCCTACCTGGTCATGCGAGTTTGAATTACTGATCTGGTTTGAATCCACATGAAATCTCCTCTGAGACTACCGTTGCTTTTCCTGCTTATCACTTCCATCACTTATTATTTGAATTCCTGAAATCCATTACCCTTTACTGTGTCACTGACTTTCTGAGTCCACGTTGTATTTGTTAGTTACAGCTCTCATGAACTGAAAGCTGTTCACTCCCTTCAAGAGCCAAAAGAAAAAGTGATAAATATCATGGATTGTGTCTATATTTCCACTTAAGGACACTTACAGGCCCGTAAAGGTCAGCTCAGGACATATAAGAGCAATTAAAACTCTTTTAAATGTGCTGATGGTTGGAGGTCATTGGGTGAAGAGTGTACGCACATTTTAAAGTCACTGATAACCTCAAAGGCATCAAGAGCAAAGCATTAAGTCTCCAGCTCGCTAAGCTCTCTGTTTTATGTTAATAGTTCCAATTCCAACCTATGAACCATTTTGTCAGAGCAAAGTTTGGAATTATGTTCCATTTAAATCTGCTACAGAAAGTGGAGCCAAACTCAGGGCTCAGTTTTTATGATGCTGGAAGCATCTCTGTCTTTAATCCAACTTTATGGAGCCACCTAAAATATACTGTGTGCAAATGAGACTGTGTTTTAAGGGTAGAGTTATTATCTTTGAAAAGTTTCAGGCCACTTTTCATTGTCTTTGGGTGGAAAATGATGTCTTTTGAGGGCTTTAAAGCTGCCTGCATCTGTTCGCTGGCTTTCCAGGTCAGCTTTAATGTCATGACTGAAGCTTCTTGTGCTTATTGTTTTTTAAAGTTGGCAGACTGATGCTTCATGTAATCGATGCAATCATTTACAAAGTTTTGTTCAGTTTGCAGCCCGGCTGATTTACGTCCCTGGAAGTGACTTTTACGACGACGTTGGAGGTGAGAGTCAGCCAAGCACATGAGTGGAAGTCTTCAATAACATTATAACTCTCTTTTACTGCACTCCAGAGCTGAGAGCTGGTGGCTGAAAGCCAGGCCGGAGACGCAGCACCTAATTCTCCTTCAGCACTGTCGGTGTCACGACTGCTCCCCGGAGACGGGATAACCACAGGCGGCACACTCAATATCAAAAGCCATGCCATATTTACACTTATTTCAGCAATATCTAGTATAATAGCGCTCATGTACAACATATTATAGCTGATTTTGAGAAAGAAAAGCAGAAATTGAACTTTGGATTTTGGGATATTCTGAGTTATTTATATTTCTTTTACTCATTCATCTGATACTCAAGTGGATTTATGGAATTATGTCAGCTTTCTATGGAAATATTGATTGTTCTTCAGAACAACCAGCAGACTTTGTGAGCTAATTTAAAGATGATTCTCTGTTTGTCCTTTGGGATCAAACAGAGTTAAACAAAGAGAAGTGATTTAAGAAAGAGGGGAGCTCAGTTCCCATCCGAAAAATTGCATCTGTGACCTGTGTGTGTGGAGTCTAAGAAAATCAAACCTTTCTTAAGTTCAGGAGCCAGTACTGATTTATTGAGACATATATATATATATATATATTTGCTTAAGTGTGTGAAAGCTGCAAAAACTCCCCAGACTATGACATTTTCGGGGATAGGACACTTCCGAATATGCAGTGAAGCAGAGCTGAGTAGAGTTTCCATTAAAATCTGTGTGGACGCTGCTTGGGATGGCTGAACTTTGTCCTCAGTATGATAAAAAAAAAAAACTAAATTGAATCTATGACCTTTGAACAACATTTAAGGCTTTGCAAGAGTAAGATAGAGCTCTGCCAACTCCATCACTCTCGATGTCACTGTTTTTACTCACAGCAGGAGATTTGGAAAACAGACAACTCGGACACATTTCCATGGATTTGGCTTCTTTTTCTGATAAAACGTCATAACAAATGCCGATTCATAGTTTCTATGTGTATAATCCATAATGGGAACCCAACAGGAGCAGTGATTTCTGTCTGGTATCGCTCAAATGTGAGAGTTGCATGTATAAACTATAGAAATGTTCTTAAGTTCTTTAAGCTGCTAACTGAGTTTTTCAAAGGCCAAAAATGTCTGAGATAGGTCCGCAAATGAAAAAGTGCTGAATAGAAGAAGTCCAGAATATAGATCAGAAAGGATGCCTCCATGCACAGAGCTGCAGCCGTGTGATTGGCTGATAGGTTATTCGTGTTAAGGAACTGTTGAACAGGAGAACCTGATAAAGTGAGACCTCCATTCTCCGAGCAAACACCGACGTGCACCGTTAAACCGTCCCGGCACCAACCCAACACCAGAGATCAAATTAAAATGTTTATGGCCGGGGGGGGGGTGGACGATTGCCATTTATGGCCGTGGCTTCAACAACAGTGGAGGAGATCCAATTTTAGCTTTATTCCTGGTTGTGAGGCCAGTTGTTTTCATCAGTGTCACAGCGTAATAACATTAAACCAAAGAGAGCTCTGAGAGTAAACCCACCTCACTGAGCATGCTTTCAGCTTCCTGTCCTCCTTCAGTTTGACAAGCAGAAGGGGTGAATGTTAAGAGGTGAAATGTGACCCAAGGGGAAGGCCGACACACACCAATGCTGTTTTACAGAAAACAATGAACAACGCCACCATCATGGGGAGTAATTACAAACAATAAAAGTTCATTATCATTTAAACAATACAAAATTGAATATTCACTCTCTTCCTCCGGTCTTTGTATTATCAAGGTGACCCAGGAGAGTTAGTATACCATCGGAAAGGACATTTTTTGTAGTTTATCCACACCGATTCATCATCACTTCCTCACACATCAATCACCTGAATAGGATGCAATTAGCTTTGGTAATGAACTGATTATAGCTCAACTGTGGGCTGCTGCTCCGCTTTTGGTCGGTTTTAGTTTATTTGGTACAGTTTAATGTTGATATTGTGCTTGAATCCTCACAGTTAAAACCTTAAACGACTGAAAAAAAAACCTGTGAAAAAACACAAAGATAGGCCATGGCAGTACAGTTAAACAGTGTGGAGCACCAATGAGGAACTTCCACATGTCAGTACATGCAAACGACTTCAATTGATGGAAACAAAAATTGTTTTTTTAAATGAAACTCCAGCTTGATTTGCAGCCCTTCCCATCAGCTTATAACCATCGCTTTCAGAGGAGGAGGGAGATGATCTGCAGCTGCTTTTTGCCATTCTTCCACATGGGCGGAAAAAGCAGGAGACAGAGGAAAGGTTGCTGTCCGACCTTTGGCCTGCTGTTCATGCCTCCTTTGCTCTGTCACCGCACAACTTCATTATGAGTCACCAGAACCTGATTAATATTCCACAGATTGGGACATCGTGGTGTCAGAAAGCTGAAACCAGCAGGAATGTTTACCATCCTGATCCGTCCTGAACTATACAAGCTCAGACTATTCTACTCTGCCTTCAAAACCGATGAGAACAAAGGGATTTGAAGAGTCGGGAGGTGAGTCAGCCTCTTAATGTATCCCGCTTTTGCTTCTGAAACAACCCAATTAACAAATTGCCGACAAGACTGTGCCCCTATGTGCTACTGTGAATGAATTATTCCAGTTCTAGAGGGTCCTGTAAAGCTATTGAGGGCAGCAGTGAGCATTATTCTCGCTGTTTTCCAGCAAATGGAAACACTAACAGGGACTCCCCTTCACAAATAGAAATCCTGTGAGTTCCCAGAGGCGTCTGTAGTTTGCTTTGACCTCCGTTAGATTAATAAAAGGCAGTTTCAGAGAAACCTTTTGTGGCAACGAAAATACCGCAGCACTGTGTTTTCCCCTGGGAGTCTCTGCTGGCCTCAGTTGATGGTTGCGTCCCAGTGATCAATACCAGTTTACCACATCTGTCATGTGGGCAGTGAAGGTGCCTCTTTCAGTGAGCGGAGGCTTTGACATGTGCTAATGAGGATGTTAGCCAGATCTGCAGCTGCTTGGAGCCCCAAAGGCAATAAAAAAACCTTATTTTATCATTTTTGTGGAAAAGTGAACGATGCGTCCTGTCGTCAAAGCTATATAACGGCGTAAAAAGACAGTTCCCGGTTAACAGAGAGCTGCTCTGATTCCTATTTTCTTGTAGGAAGTCTCTGACTTATTCTACTTCTTTCTTCTTCTTCTTGCTCTGCAAATTATTTTATACATTGTTTTATCGCATTTAAAAAATAAAAAAAATCTTTAAAGAGATGTATGGAATCTGTACATCTGCTGCCTGCTTCCCATTTTCTGTCAGTTCCTGAACAGTGTTATTTACCAATATGATCCGTCTTTAGTCCGTTTTTGCCCCTGTTGTGGCCGTTTTTTTGTCCACTTTTGTCATTTTGGGTAATCATAGGAGTTTTGTGTCTGCTTACATGTTCTAACATCCGGAGTTACACATGTATTCTTAGTGGCAGATTAGAACAACAAGTGACTGATAATCAGGATAATTGGCAGAAAAAAAGGGCCCAAACATTTCCTTTTGCTTAGGGTCCCCTGGAGCTCTTTTAGAGCAACATTGATTCAAGGAATATGAACATGTGGGATGTTGCTGTGAGGGAAGTTTGTGATTGTAGAAATATGTCATTAGGTGAATTAATTCTAATGTCATCAGTAAGATGCAGCAGCATAAAGACTTGCCGTCCCATTGAATAATAAACTCGGTCTGTGATCCCCCTCGCCTGCTGGCGTCCTCCATCACTGATGTGATAATGGAAACCCCCGACAAATGGGCTTTTTTTGATTGGCCTCTCCCGGCTATCTCTCCCCTGATGAAACACATTTGTTTCCACCGTTTTTTGTTGTTTTTGTTTTTTTTTTACTCCTCAGACGTTCTTGCAAAGAGATAGTCTTTTCACAGCTTCCCCAGGACGTGTCGATGAGACAAAATCTGTTCCCCCGAAAATGTAATTATCACAAATCTTCTGCAGGCTGAGCTGGGAGCTGTGTAGAAAGGGCATTCCCCTGCCACTCTGCGGGGGACAGTCCCCTACCTAAAGGAGATAATAGTAGGAAAAAAACATTTTTGGGGTTGCATTAAAGATATTTGATTGTCACAAGTCTCATAAAAGTTGGGGCTGGTCCATGCTGTCACTAGTTCTGGATTTTTGGTAGAGCTTGTTTGTTATTTCTGGGTGTGGATGTTTCCTGTTATTTGGTCACATTAATTCCAGTGTTTTTGTTATCTTTATTCTCATAGTTGGTCTTTGTTTTTTCTTCCATCTGTCTTCGTCTCGCCTCTGTTTGGATAAAATAAATTTGTTCTAAATTGTAAATTGTCCTGTAAATTGTCTCAGTGTCCATTCTCATCTTCTTTTTTCTCTGGTTAAGCTGGTTGTTTTTGTCATTTTGGTTTGTCATTTAATTTATTTCATGAGTTTGTGGCTGAGCTTTTGCTTTTACTCTTGATGTCACGGTCTGTATTTTTCCCTATTGAGAGTCCTCTCCTCGTTTAACTTCTGGAACTGAGGAGACAAGCAGAGGGACCATTGGGAGCTTTAACTGTTCCTGTAATGCCGTGTGGCTTCATGGTAGAGTTCCAAAATTTTCTGTCGATTCATTACATTCCGTTTATGTTTACGATCAGGTTCTGGTCATGTGTTGACATTTTTCTGGCAGTTTTGTGTCTTATTTTGTCTTTTTCTGATTACTTTGTTACTTTTTCTCTTTTTTTGCTCCACATTTTGATAATTTTATAGCTAATTATTGTGGTTCTGTGTCTGTTTCTGATCGGTTTCTGGACTTATGATGCACTTTTTGGTAGTCTCGTAGATATAGATCAGTTTCTCTGTGATGAATGTACTCATTTGCATCTCTGTGAGGGCACATGTGAGCTGGGAGGACTAACAGGTGACACAAAATCTGGATTTAACTCCCACAATCATTGTCCTCTGAGAGGATGAGCAGGGCTGGCTTTAATCACAAAACGAGATCCTGTTCAGTGGATTAATTTAAAAAATGGGCTGCACTGTTTGCATTATGATCTTAATATTCCAAATGAGAGGTAGGAAAAAAGCAAATGTATGAATTTAGGCGGAGAGCAGTGCTTATCTGTCATGAGGTTCATCCTGCTGTTTTAGTAAATTTCAGGGTCTTTTTAAAATGGCCGATAATCCGCTAACATTTTTACAAAGAAATTAACTATATGGATACAATTTTACATCAGATAAAAAAAGATGAAAAAAATTGTTGGATTTAAATCCAACAGAATGCAATAAATTGGCAATTAACTATAATTATTGAACAATGTTTTTTAAATAAAAAATCCTAAATTTAAATGAGATATGGGTATCTCTTTAAAAACTAAATCAAGCCTCATTAACCATCTGTATCTTCTTTAACCAGATATGATTTCGATTTATTTCCCCATTCATTGATCCGTTAGACCTTATAGGGATTATCTTAAATCCACTTCATTTAAGCAGTTCTGCTGCAGAAAACAGTGCATGTGAACAGAATAAGAGGCAGATCCAAACATCAAGAGCTGACTTCACACCAGGGGTTAAGAGGGAGAAATGTCAACCCAAATCTCCACCTTTGTTTGACTGACGGCCTGTGGAGACACTGACCCCGGCTGTTTAGTTTAGCTGTTATTTCCGTGCGCCAGTGCACTTTATTGGTCGAATTATAGAGCTTCTTTCAATATTTAAGCAAACCTGAACAACAGTATCCCCTCTGACCCATGGTTTGAGCATCCCAAAATACAGCAAGACAATTTCATCCCAGCAGTGGAAAATCAATATGACCCGGTGTCCTGTTTACCTGCAGAATATCCGAGGAGAAATTGGGAGAAAATGACAGCAGACCTAGTCCTGACATGACTACACTGATATATTTACAGAGTGGGAAACCCAAAATTGGTTTCAAAAGTAAAAAATAAATGAAATGCATGAATAGTAACAACTACAGACAGCATGCCTGTGTTTTACCGGTAATAACACTCCTTTAAAGTCAGTTTTTCTGTCATTTAGAGCATCAACAATGAAACATAATGGATCTGTTTAAAATAACTACAAAGATCATCAATCAGTGGTGGACTGGCCGACTTCCATACCATGCTGCTTATTTTAGGCTGGGGTGGTCGGCAGATTTCCATTTCCAGCATTAGCAAACAGAATCCTTCCATGGTAACCTTTTAGCTAATTAGTATTTGGTTGGTCTTGGACTGGAAATTCTAATTGAAAGGAAAGTTTCTGTTTCTGCATTGACAGTTTGTGGTTTTAAAAAAAAGTCTACTCAGAAACTTTCAAAACACACATTAAATTATAGGCAGCCACAGCTTTTAACCTCAAATAATCTGATGATTCTGTGTAGTTAATCTATTTGTAATTTGTCATTTTGCACCTTTTTTGAGGAAATTATTACTTCTGTTTCTGAGCTGTGCGATGAAATTCTCCAGAGACATTTTGTTTAGTTTTTATTTTCCCCTTTTTTGTTAATTTCTTAGCTCATTGTTCCCTCCCAGGTTACATTAAATTACAGATTGTATGCCCTTTTTCTACAGTAATTAAGATGAATACAGCCGAAACCTGTGGCCTGCGTTCATTTCCATGTGATTAAATGAATAAAAGGTCTTTTTTTTCCATTTGTGGAAACGATAAACCCAAACTGAAAAGAATTATGCGGCAGAGCGACGGAGGTCTGATAATTTAACGAGAAAAGTCTTTGAAAAGGGCAGAAGGTTGTGGATAACGATCGAGCAGAGAGTGAATCCCCTGTCTGAGGTTTTCTGAGGATTACGATCTGACATGAGACAGAAAAAAACAGGCCGATCATGATGGTTTCGGGTAGAAAAATGACTTTTCATCCAGGCTGGCTGTGAGAATGAGGAACACAAGAGGGCTTAATTCAGCCGGCAGGACGGAGGGAGGTGGAATCCAGCATTTGTCTGGCTCGGGTCATATCTGATTAAACTGTATGAGTCCGGTATGAGGGGTAATTTTCATCAGGCAGCCAGATAAGCCGGAGCTGCTCAGACATGGCTTCTTTGTGATTCAGCAGGGCGGGATGGCAGGCGCGAGTCCTCCGATGCCGTTACAATCCCGGCTGATTAACAGAGAGGCTGATGCTCCTGCTCCTCTTTTTAAACCCTTTTCCCATTATGTCCCTCTCAGGTTATCGTTCGGGGCTTAAAAGGAGTCAGGAAGAGTTCTTTTTGGGCTACATATCTTTGAGTAAGAACATTTATTAGATTGAAATGAGTGCTCAGTATTCCTCCTTTGGCCTTCATGATGATGGAATCTCATCTCTCATGATGTAACACAAACAAAGAAATCAAAAAGGATATCATTTAATTTAACAGCAAAACATTCTGGCTTTATAAGACATATTTCAGAGGGGTGTAAATTTAATTTAACATAATCCCTGATTACATTTTATAATTTCAGATAAATCAAAGTTAAAGAATTCTGGTGATTTAAATGTTTCTTTAAAATCACTTTAGTGCTGTTTTTCATGATAGCTCTCATGTTTAGATATGTAGAAGACTGAAAAAAACCCATACATTACTGGGGTTGAAGATGGAGCCTCATCCTTGACCATTTTTTCTTGTTTCCACCATAAATTCAGAAAAATGAACTCAGCGTCACCAAACCTCCCTTTAAATTATGGAAATCAAAATGTCAGAGTCAAGCTGATCATTTCCTGTAGGAAGAACAGGACTTCAGCTGACACCAACTTGTGTAATGTACCTGTGTAATGTTACACCCCGTACTGGTCGTCAATCTATCACAGGGCCACGCAGAGACGAATAACCACACACACTCACATTCACTCCTATGGGCCATTTAGAGTGTCCGATTAACCTAACATGCATGTTTTTGGACAGTGGGAGGAAGCCGGAGGACCTGGAGAGAACAAACAAACTCCACACAGAAAGATCCGAGTTTTCCTGCAACTCAAGATCATGTTGTTTTGTTTTTGTAGAGGTTTATAATCTTCAGCAGATCCTTTAAAAAGTGTTTGATTGGCTGTGTGGGGTGTTTCCGTTATATGTTTGATCAGGGACTTTAAAGCCAGCCTGAAATTGTGAGCAAAGGCCGAGAAAGACAGCAAGAAATCAGCCAATCACAGCAGGATATTGACCATCACTTTTCTTTAGTCTCCCCAGACCGCTGGTTTTATGCCTGAATTTTACATTACCAGCATAAAGGCAAAAGCTTTAAGAGGACATGAACTTCACGTCTTCCTGGTTGATGATGACAAAAAAGCCCTCGGAAAGCCTTGGTGGCGTCCGCTGTGACTCACTGGATGTCATGATTGATTTAAGGGTCAGTAACTCCAATACATTTCCTCTGAGCCCATCTTAGGACGGCTGATTTGATCTTAATTGAGTCTGGTTCATCTTCCCAGGAAAAGGGAAGAAAGAGAGAAACGCAGACCTGAGACATCCAGAGGTATGAGTCAATAAAACAGATAGAAACATGCCTTTCCAGATAGTTTTACATGAGTTAAATGCCCCTGCTGTCTGTCCTAATAAAGAGAAGCATTCTTTTCCTTTATTTTTCCCTAACAGCAACATTTTTTCTCTTTTTAAGGAGGATGTGGATCTACAGCTGAACCCTGCAGGGTCCAACATGCTCCACTAAATACCTGAAATCACTGCTTTTTTTAAACCCTCTTTGACATTTTGGGTAAGAATAATTAATTTATCTGGACCACTGTCCTCATTTCAATATGTACAAGCACGGGAAATTAATCTATTCATAGAGTAACGTTTTCTGTAAGCCCCTCTAATTGTTAGTTTTGACAGTTTTACACTTAAACTAAAGCAGGGATCCAAAAAAAAACAAAAAAAACCTAATAGAATCCGTATGGAACCTTGAGTGTTTTTCTAAATGCGCAAACTTTACTGCTTTTACACCACTTTGTCCAAATCTTTCGAGTAACTTCAGGGTCACAGAAAAAGATTAGTCACACTCACAAAAATTAATCTCATGTTTATTTCCCCTCCAGTTGGGTTCAGGTGTGTCCATTTGGCCATTAAGTTCCACCCCCCTTTTTTTACCTGTCAGCTGGGACAAGCTGCAGGGGCCCTGTGACCCTACAGATGAAATAAAAGATGGATGGGTCTACTTTTGGATCTGGAGCTGGAATCCATCACGATGATGTCAAAGCACTGAAATCATTCTCATTTTCCGGTGCCTCAATCATCTTTTTTTTTGCGTGATAATGAGTGAATGTCATTTGATATTTGTCTTCTTAATCTCTTGCTCTGGCTGAATTCTGATCCCATAAACACACCAGTCTGGACTCACCGCTTTGGCTGAGCGTGGCCCCTCCTGGCGCTGGACATGCGGCTCCCACTTTCACCAATCATACATCTCAGATCCGAGAGCAGTGGAGGATGAGTCGTGACTCCTCCAGGTTCATCGGATCGCCCTGTCTGTACGTCCTGCAGGAGCAGGGAGGGCTTAAAAGCATAATGCAGCGGGTAGCCGCTCGGCTCACCGATCCACGGCTGCTGGCCGCATGTTTTCTAAAGAAATCCTCGATTTTTGTGTCGCCAAGACATCTATCTGATACGTTTCAACCCTTGTGGATAACAGAGTTCCCTTTCATACTCCATCACTTGGAAATGTTTTGATTTCACTTCTTGAGGCAAACTAAACGCTCAAGGCTTCGCGTTGCGTCTCTATTCGTGCGTAAAAGCGTCGAAGAATGACGCGCTGTGCCTTATATGAGTTGAAAGGACAAGTTTTCAGGCGCACCGATGATCTCGGGTGAGGGGAAGACTCTGGCATCTGGAGGAGCCTCTGGGATTGAGAATAATTTCACTTTCGTGGAGCACGGGCTCGGCGCGTTCTTGGTGGATTCTTTGCGCCTCGGTGTTCCTGCTTGTCCACCCCTTCAAATCCCATGGAAGACACAATGTTTTTATGCAACACGAGCGCAATAAAGGACTGGAGCTATTTCCTGTCTCAGATCTTGCCCCTGATGAACAAAACCAGCGCTTTGGTCAGCATGGATAAAGCGGAGACGGTGACCACCACCGTGGTGACATCTCTGCAGCCGGACGGCGCCCTGAGCGCGAGCAACCCGCCTCTCAACTCCAACCACACTTCGGGGATAGTCTTCCAGTACTCTTTCTCTGAGAGCGACCTGCTCTACACGGACTACAGGACCCCCGTGCGGGAGTCCATCCCGCTGCCCAAAGCGGTGCTCTACCTGGTCATGGCAGCGCTGGTGGTGGTGGCCGTGGCGTACGCCATTGTGGGACACCTGGTCAAAGATGTGGTGAATGATTTTGTAGGTATGTGACCCCCTGATATGTTCGTCTGCATGCTCATACAGTCCGAATGTGACAAGCAGAGCTTCTAAAACTGGAATCACTACAATAACCAGGGAGTAAAGTATTCAAATGTATTCATGCACACTTTCCTGCAGCTGAGTATAGGACAAATGTTCCTGTTATTCCGGATCAATTGATGCCTCTTTAAGGTAATTTCCCTTCCCTCCCTCTTTAAATTCGAAGTAATGAATGCAGATGTAATGAATGCAGCCCTGCTCTCACATCACGATGACCTTGTGAGGGAGTCCTGACAAACTACACCATCAGCAAGTGTGTGTGAAACGAAGAGGAGCTCTGCTGTTTTTCTATTTTTGAAGAGCTTCCAGTGAGTGATGCATAATTAATGAAAGTATGAAACAGAGAGTATATTTTTAGGACCGTTTTTCAGAGAAATCTCTTGGCTGGATATTCGAATACCTGAAAGCAGGATCAGGGATTTCGGAGGCAGACGCTAAACAGCTGGAGGAGAGTTTGAAGCCTCCAACTAAAAGCCTAACTCCTCTTTTTTAAAATCATTTTGTCTGAATGATTCAATATCTGCACACTGATGTTAGATCTTTAATGATTCAAAAGCAACCAAAATTCCCAATATTTGATCAGCGGTTGTGTTACTTTTGTGGAATTTGATTTGTTTTTGGAGCATCAGCAAACTGACCGGTGGTGGGGAGACTCTTTTTAAGGCAACACAGAATTACATCAGATGTAGCCATTTAATGACCAAATACAAAGATATAGATATGTTTTTTCCACGTAATCTGAAACATTAAACCTACAAATCTCGATTTATTTTAAAACAACATCCAATACATTTTAGAGTTTACTGAGTGTACCCAACATTTTGGCCTGGCTGAAGGTCCAGAAGCAGATTATGCACAACTTTTCTTCTTTTGTCTTCCACTTGTTTTCAGCTAATAGCTCTTTGGGAATCAGCTTGTTGCTGCCTTCAAATATACTATTTTCTTTCTGTCAAACTGTGTTATGTTAATTTTCACCCATCAGCTAAAGAAATGAGAACAAGTTATGTGTCTTTGTGACAGGCTGCTGATAACAAAGGGCCTAAAGATCCCATTTAAACTGCTTCTTTGCTGAGTCGTCTGTTCTGTGTAGACACACCACTGGTTCATCCCTTGAGTTAGGGGCCTTTTATCTGCCTGAATGAATCATAGCTCAGAGTTAAGTGGCTTTACAGAGAAAAACCTTGAGAACTTTTGCTAAACTACAATCCAGTCTTGCTGAGTAAGAACTCCCCATGCTGCTGTTTAGATTTGGTGTCTGTCCGTACAAACCTGATCGTTTAAGCTCATCAAATGAGGTGCAGATGATTTAAACTCCCACTTCTGGGCCGGTCATGATAAACTCCCAGAGCTTTGTTCTGTCCGTGTGTCCGTGCAGCATGTGTTTGTGCCCCGGCGGCCCTCTGACGGGCCCGCGCTGTCGCTCTCTCTGCAGGTGGGGGCCGGTCGATTGTTGCTGAAGGTGATGGCGGCGAAAGCAGTGAGCCAGGTAAAAAACAGAAGTGACGCGGGTCACAGCCGGCAGCACTTAGCTTTGCCACAGAGACATGCTGACACTCTTCATCAGAGCTGTGAGATTTAGTTTTTACCCCCACGCTGCCCTCCCACCTGCTCACGGCGTGCGCTCACACACACGCCTGCACTCCTGCCTTCTGTGAAAGTGTAAATGCGGAGGCTGTCAAATATCTGGATAACACCGAGCCTTAGCACTTCATTGGCAGGAAAACTGTCCCCCAGTTTTATCAGCAGGAGTAACACTGTATTTGTCACCCTCTCGCTCTGATCTGTGGACATTTTGGCCAAAAAGCTGGAGGTACGGCAGCTTGCTGAGAAACCTTCCAGCAGCTAGTCGGACCCGTTTAAAGAGGGAAAGGAAAACACTGAACTCCTAAACATCCAACACAGCCTGATTTCCTGCTTTAAGCCTCAAGGGCCCCTAATATTAAAGATACATGTTTCACTCCATGGTGCCACAACAGTACATCTAATAAAAATGCAATAAGGATGAAATATTTAATTTACTGTTCCTTCATCAGATGTTTTTAGCTCCTTCAAACCAAAATGTAGATGTTAAAATTTTAAAAAATATTTTTATATGATTTGGATTTTTTTGTACAAAGTAAACCCTGATTAAAAAAAAAAAAAGAAATCAAAACCAAAGTGAAACATTCTGTATTTTGGTGTTAAATCGTAAAAATGTGAACCAAACAAAAGTGAGTTTAAAGCATATTTTTGTAGCAATCAAAGTTTTTTAAAGAAAAATGTTAAAAAACTTTAAGCTAATAAATAATTTATAACCAATACATTTTCAGACCACATTGATAGACCAAACCGTAGAAGTTAAGTTTTTAATGCATCTTTTGTTTACAACAAAAAAACTGCATTAAAACATGTTTTTTTGTTTTTTTTCCCAGAACTAATTCATTTTTATGCAATGAAAACACAAGTTTTACCATCATAATTTGAAAGATGATGTCAAAGTATCAGAGCAGTTGTTTTGATCACCTCGGTCCACTTTGCGCCGTGACTTTTGGTGCAGATTTGGAGGTTCTCAGATCCCCATTCGGCCTTCTTCTTGTTCTTTACGCCCCCAGCTGTCGGCCTTAATCTCTGCTTCTGCTCTGACGGAACAATGATTGATGTGTCTCAATTTAAAAGGCAGTGCCACCCAGAAAGAGGCTGCGGTGTGGCACACATTGCACCAGAATCAATTTTATGCTGTTTTGCCTCTGATAGACTGAGAGAGTCTGGACCCATCAGAACATGTTGTCATATTAACACCATGGCCTGGTTATAGTCATGTTCTAAATACTCAGCTGTTTTATTTTTCGTTGCTTGATATGTATCTGGATGCACTTTGTCCGTAAAACCCGCCATAGACTGCTGTGCTGTTGTGTTCTTCAGAATCAGAGCATAAAGAATAATCTGAGCTTTAAGTTATGACCTCAGATGTAAAAGAAAAAAAAAAGAAATGACGCATTGACAATACTTTTTCATTATTTATCGATAAATAAATAATCTATGATCCATCGGACCATCTGATTGGTAAGAGGCTCGAAAAGCTGAAATATCATCAACTTTCCACACAGAGATGCTGCGGCAGAACCAAAAAGCTGACGCAACATTCAGTTTGCTAAACACTTTCCCCCCAAAAGTTCTAAGGAGTCAAACTTTCGTGGGAAATCTCTGTGCTCACAGTGGCTTACTGATCAAAATTCAATATGTGTCAAAGTGACGAATTCAGAAGGTGGAAAAATGAAGCAGAACACCCCCAAAATCAGTGGAATCTTGACTCTGGGGATCCTCACCTGTCCTCAGACTCCAACATGGATGTCCCACAGTTGCAGAAATAAACAGTTTATCAGCATATCTGTCAGTCTGTAGCTCAGATGATCAGTTAGAAACAGACTTTGGGCCGCAGGAGAAAGACTTTTCCGTTGGAAAAGAACATGAGCTTTTACCTGCTGCTGCTTTTTGTTCATTAAAAAAGACACATTATACAATGTCATGTTGTTCTTCTGAGGTTCTTTTCACCTCATTTTAGGACCTGTTAAGGATCAGAAAATCCATCTGTAACTGTAAAACATGTGAGTCTAAAAATGCATTTGCTGACTGTATCAAATCTTTTTGGATAAATGCTAAAATATTAAGCCCATACTATGTACACTGTTTAAAAAAGGGGCAGATTCAATATCTACTGAGCTATTTTGCCAGCTTATTTAGCCTTTATGGCTTAACACTGAACCTCTAGGCACATATCTCTTCCCAAGAAGTAAATGAACTGACAGAATAAACAGCAGATCCTTTGAGCCTTTGAACCCCTAAAGGTGCATTTAGGCTAATTCTTCCTGAGATTTATCATTCATTCATTGATTCACAGCTGTTTGAAGCTCTAATCAGCAGTTTCTTTCCACACAGATGCCTGAAAATACTATTTTTCTGAAACGAACCAGTGATACTCTTGCCTTTGACCCCCGTTTAGAGCTGGTGTTCGGCTCTCGTCGAGCTGCGCACCACAACAAGACGGAGATCAACTGCATCACCAACAACCTGACGGAAATGAGCGAGCTGGGAGAGAGGCCCCGGCTGGCTGAGATGAGCTACTTCGCCCTGAACCACACCAGCTGCCGCGGCCCCGGCCCCCTGGAGGAGATCGTGGTCACCATAGACGAGACGCTCCAGCAGCGCCCCCCCGACACTCCCTCCGGTACCTAACCGCGACTTCTGGCTGCATCCTGGGAGAAACAAAGCTGAAAATCAGCTTTTCAAAGTGGATCTATAAGTCTGTCGTGGTGAAGCTTTATCCACTGCCCTGTGGCCTGAGGGTGGGCGGTGTGACGATGGGACAGGAGAGGCTCTGGGACATCAGATGCTGATGTTTGTATTTCACCCGACTCTTTAATCATGGGATTAACGAGGAGCATGGCAGCAGGGAACCTGACGGAGAAAAGAAGCGTTTTTTTAAAAACTTTCTGTCCCCGTCGTGCTGACATTTTGTTCGTGTGAACTCTTAAGCGTCCCGTGTGAGATACAAAAAAACCTGTACAGTGAATTGTGAGTTCGGACAGCGTACAGTCCTACATTTACACCACATGTCGGTTCTTACTGTAATATAGCTGATAGGAAAGTTAACAAAACAGTCAAGTCAACAGTTTTTTTAAGTTTCCATGATGCTTTTGGGCATTTTTCATCCATCAAACCCCTCGAATGACACCTCAACCCACCTCTCTGTAATGATACTGTTTTACTACGGGGGAAAAAAAGCTAAATATAATGAAAATATTCTGTGGTTTGATGTCATTTGCTTGATGTATAAAGTGCTAAATCACCTTTAACAACTCTGGTTACACCTGAATGCAAAAAAGCAAAAAATCTAAGCAGTTGTCCTGTTTGTACTCACATTTCTGGTTAACATCATGACATGTTTAAAACTGTTTATTGTTCTGTCCGTGTTCCAGTGTGTCATGAGACATGGCTTCTGTCTCAGGCTTTGTTCACCTATTTTACCTCACAGTTAAGGGCTACGTGCTGCTGTCGACACCACTTAAAGCTACAGCTAAAGGGGCTTATTTTCCTGTGCATGCTGTGATCCTGATTTAAGCACATTCAGCAGCTCTGAGCTGTCTCCTCCACATGAAGTTACTGGACTGACGTTTCTGTCTCATGCTTACATGCATGTCAGGGGAAATTGAACACTGAAATGTAAAATCTACAGCAATGATAATCTCCTGTTAAATATAAACGACCAAAAAGAATAAATACATCACTGTTGTGCTTCAAAATCAATAAAAAAAATAAACTCATGGGCAGAACTGATCATTTTAACTGCTCACTTGTTATTTTCATACACAGGGCGCCATTTTGCTTCAGAAACAAAAAAGAAAAATGACATATCTGAATCGCCAATTTGTATGCCGCCATATTGGATCCAAAGGGAATCTATTGCCGTGATCAGATTTGAAATATGTCCTTATTTTTATGTTCATTTTGATGTGTTTCTACACCTTTAGGTCCAGGGATGGCACACTGAACAGGTTCATCACAGGCAACGCTCCCAGTTGTTGTTGCAGCTTTCCGTGTTGAGGTCTCTCCAGGTTCTCCGACTTCCCCCCAAAGCCCAAAAACATGCACGTTAGGTTAACTGGAGACTCTAAATTGTCTGTAGTGCTGACTGTGTGGTCTTTCTATGGATTGATTTTAGCCGCCTTTCATCCAATGACAGCTGGGATTGCCTCCAGCTTCCTATAACCCTATAAGGGATTCAGCCTTACTAGATGCCTGGTGTGATGGTGCTTTTTGCCTGTCCTCTGAACCCCTACCGGTTCAGAAAGATGGTTGTGGTTTGGATGGATGTTTTTTTCTGGTTCTGGTTTCTGATGCAGGTTTTTTTTCCTGGTTCTGGCACAGGATTTGGGAAACTAAATCAAACTGCTGGTTTCTTTTTTAATTGGATGCTTTCAAAACTGACTGGGTTTTGTTTGTGTTACAATCAGTTGGATTCCTATTGGATTGAACTGGACTTAATCTTTGAAGTGGATGTAGATGACATTTGTCATGATCTGGTGCTGTAAATAAAACTAAATAGAATTGAATTGAAATAAGGAAATACTCCTGCTCCATGACCTGGCAAAGTTTAACCTTGAGGATGTGAACACAGGACTGTTTTTCTCATATCCACCATTTTTTCCTACAGCCTCTGAGGTTCTGAAACACTCTGACCCACTGCTGTACTGTGAGGACACCGTGGACATACCAATAAGCAGGCCTTGCTGCTCCAATAAGGAGGCGAACAGAATGAGTAAGATATCAAGAGCCAGCCAGGATTAGTATTCAGCGAGCCCCTCCGGATGGGTTACCACCACTTTGATGACACTTTCATCTCTTTCGTCATATAAACTGTTTTTTGGTTTTCTCCATGCGTTGATATGCCGTTAATGCCTTCTGACATTTCAGACTAAGCCTCTGGACGCCATACCAGTGCCTTCGAAAAGTTCAAGGTGGAAAGTTGGTCCAGAAAAGACCAAAGGAAATGTTTCCAGAAGAAAACAGAAAAAAACTTTCAGAGTGATGCAAATATTCTTACATTTCACTCCATCTGAACCACTCCCTCTACAGGCAGGAAATGTACCTCCTTCACTCATCCCGTTTGGGTCAGTGTGACCTGTTTCTAAAGTTAAAATATCACAACTTTGGTTTTCTTCCCTAAAAATGACATAGATGGTTCCAAATTTCTTCTGTTGGATTATTTCCCTGTAATAACACGTAAATATACATGCCTCTGATCCAAGTGTACATGAAGTGTGGATGTGGAGTAAAAAAATACATAAAAAAGGGAGGTTTTAAAAGGTAACAAAAAGGAACATTTAATAGATAACAAAAACAATAAATAAGGCACATATCAACAGGACAGCCAACATAAGTTTTACATAATACAAAGCCAGGATTGCTGACAAACTTATGGCCAAACAGAGAAATGGACTAATTTGGGACATAAAAAGATATTGATCACAAGATTAAAACATCCCTCACTGGAAGAAAAAGTAGATGTATCTAATTTGACACGTTACATGTCACATCCAAATTCCCTTTACATTTTTCAGTACTTGAACTCACTGTCTGAGTCTGTGGTGTTTCTTCCTGTCCTGGAGGAAGGTCCAGCTCCTTAGCCCACTGATGAGGGAGGCTGTGGCCTGTCAGAGGCTTCACCGTTAAAAAGATGCACAGGAGCAAATGAAAGGGCAGTGGGGATCGCCATCCACCCTGCCCACCCAGCTCACCATCTGCTTGAAAACCTGCCCTTTGGCCACTTGGAGGCACCGACTGTAACTTCAGCAGCTTTGTCCCACGAGCTGTCACCTCGCCTCCCAAGTCCTGCCGCCATCTTCAGCAGAGGAAACAGAAGTGTGCCTCACTGTGCCCTGCCTTCCAGTAGAAAGGTCATGGTTAATCTTTTGATTTTATTTCAGTCTGTGGTCCATCACCTATCAGCCATCTTGTACATTTAATTTGATTACTTTAAAAAAAAAGAAAAGTGACACAAAAGTAAAAACAATCACTCTGAAAAACTCGAGAGTGATTGTTTCAGTCTGTTAACTCTAATTTCAAGTTATCTATGGGATATCTGAAGCTAAAATATACCATTTAAGGTCCTCTTAAGACTGTCATAATCCCTCCTCCTGTGCCTCTGCTCTGAGTTGGAAGTGCCTAAAAGTCCTTAAAAAGGACATCCAGCAAAAGTGATTAAAAAGACAGAAAGAATCTATGTGGGATTAGCAGTTGATCAATGTTTTAGCTAATGCATGAGCTAAGCATGTGGACCCAGGTTTGGGCTGATTGGGGAGACTGAGGTGTTTTATTTAAAAAACGACACATGGCAACCATCGGTACACTCATCTGACTTTAAAGTACGGTAGTAAAAGAGACAAAACTGCCCTCAAGTGGCACTCTAGCAAAGTGCAGGTACATACAAAATGATAAAATAATCTGAAAAAGAGCCTTAAAAGTACAGTGTGCTTGAAGACAAGCAAGAACAGTTACTTCACGAGACAATTTTTGCATTTACTTTAATTTAATTCAGTTAAATTAATCTTTTTCTGAAAATTGTGTTTTTATACTTTTTCTTCATTTTTAAGATGCAAAAGTTGCATGTATGTTTGATGCATTTTATCTGATAACTGCACTGTGCACATAACGCCTATAAATGGTTTTCTTTTAACAATTATACCCAGCAAAAGCAGGGTACAAATAAAGCTTGAGCTTTTTCTGAACTCTACATGTTTAAGATCTGTGGGGTAATTATGGTTTATACTTGTATTTAATTGTATTACTGTTAGTGAGATTAAAAAAAAAGTCCAAATAATATATCAATTTAAATAAATAGATAATAACAAGGTTTTTGTTCCCCGGGAGGCGGAGCCGCTGTTATCTCTTTGGAGCCCACACACAAGCCACAGCCACAGCCCTTTTGTTACCATAACAACGGCCCGCGGCGAACTGCGACGCCTTTCTGAACTTTTGATTGGTCTGTTTGAGCTGTCAGTCAAACCTAATCTGCATTTTTACTAGTCCTGTGTCCTGTCACTCTTCAAAACGGCCTCATGATTGGATAGCTTCTTCGGTCTCGACCCGCCCTGCTGAATGAGCTCTCGCAGCTGCCTGTGTGTCTGAAAACAGCAAAAGGTTGTAACAGAGCGCAGAGCACAAATTGAATTGCTTTCAGGGCGCCGTTTTGGAGTTTCCTTTTTTGCTTATTTGCAATTACCGAATATTTCCACAAAAGTTAAGGGAGATGTAGCGACTTTTCATCCGCTCAGCGTGGTTGGTTGACGATGGACGAACCTGTTACAAGGCAAGTGGTTCCCGTTAGCTTAACTCAGGTTAAGATGAAAATAGTGGCTGCGGGAGGTGTTTTATCTGTGCCGAGAGGTGCATTTGAAGCCCTCGCTGGTATGGGAATGCTTGTTTGTGAGCGGAGACACTTTTGAGCTGAAGTTGCTGTGATAAATCTCCACAGAGAGTTTGAGCTGTGCCTGTCAGACGGTGGGTCGGACGACGACATGCCCCTGAGTCTGCCCACGGACAGCAGCCACAGTGGGAGCATCCGAAAGGTAACCCCCCCCCCCCCCCCCCCCCCCC
>CAJRST010000002.1:8542720-8599642 GCA_907169785.1 Menidia menidia
GCTCAGGGGGGCTTTTGTACTGGTACTCCACTGTATTGGGATGAGTCCCCCAGAGAAACCGAGTGTCCTGCAGCTTAAAGAGGATGAAGCCAGCACACACGACCACTGCTGTCTGCAGGCAAGGATTTACAAAAAGAAAAACAGAATGCACTCTAAAGGGAGCAGGGATGTCCGATAAGTTCAGTCGTTGCACTGTAGAGGTGGTTTAAGTTATTGCACATGAACAAATGTGTCAAGGCGTGTGTGTGGATGAGTTATTGCACAGTGAGTGGCCTCTGCTGGGCTCCTCAGTCTGTTGGTTCTATGCCTGGGATATTATCCCCAAATTTAAAGGGATAATATGTCATGAGCTGCTCTGCTTGTGGATCATTTTATCCAGTTTTTTTTTTTAAGTAGAGGACGTGGCACTTCTCAGGTGGCTCCCTGCTTGATTAATATTTTTCTGATATTTTTGCTTCATTTTAAAAGAAGATGCATAGATTTTGATTGATCTGATGTGATGAAGGCATAAAAAGGTAATTCGAGGGTCTTTTGCCATGTTAGTTTGGTCTTTTTCAGGGATGCAGATTTTTGTTGACGTTGTTTTTTTATGTCTACCCGTAAAAACTTTGAGTTACAAACTAAATTCTTCTTGTTTTGGACTTAAATATATCCAACAGGTTTACTTATCATCCTGTTTGTTATGATGGCACTGACCATGGGCTGCTGTCTGATGAATTAATGAAAATCTCCCGGACGCGGAGCACTTTTAGACTCCACCAGCGCAGGTGTTGGGCCGCCTCCGTCCTCCTGCCCCCCTGATGGTTGAGCAGAGGTGGGAGCTCTGCCAGAATCCTAATCCACACTCCGAGGATTACTTGACGTGTGCATGCTAAACCAAAGCCATCACAGGGTGAGAGGGAATGGGAAAGGCAGAAAGGGAAAGGCTGTGTGAAAATAACAAACTTACGAAATACACGCGGCGAACCAGCTGGCTGGGAGCAGGATGGAAAAAGTGATGACAAAAAAAACAAAAAAAAACACGAGGGATTTTTTTTAAAAAGGGAGTGGTCGGCGTGTTTAGAGTACCTCCATCTATCATACACGTGCCTGTGTGTGCTCTGTGTGACACAGAATAGGTTTTTACAGAATACATATTTAACAGCTAAAGTGCTTTAGTGTTTTTGGAAAAGAGCCAGTTGAAGTCAGATTTAAGAGGCCGTTAAATCATCAGACAGATAAAGACTTCCAGGCTCTGGTAAAGAGTTATTTCTTAACTGAAGACTAGCATAACATGAAGACGTTAACTGTAAGACATTTGAATGCATCTATCACCCATGGATCACTGATTTTTACTCAGTGGGATATGAAATGCTGTTGTGCATGTTGGCAGAAGAAGACGTCGTATCCAATCTCTTCCCACAAAGTTGGAGAGCATGGAATTGTCCAAAAGCTTTTGGTATGCTGAAGCATTCAGAGTTCCTTTCACTAACAACCTCTGAGCTCCTGAGAGAGACCACTTCTTTCAGTTTTTGTAGAAACAGTGTGCATGCAGAGGCGCTGCATTTTATGCACCTGCGGCTATGGAAGGAATTAAACCACCTGATTTACATTTGGATGGGTGAGCAAATACTTTTGGTGATAAAGTGTAAGCTTTGTGTTGGCCTTCCATCACAAAGCTCTGACAATAAAAAGCCATGTTTTAATGGTTACAAATAGAGCTGGTGTATCATTTCAGCCTAAATTTGAACCAAAAAATGGTTGCTTGTGAGCTTCAAAACGCGTTCGTGTTTGCTGGAGCTTTTTTCTTTTTTTTAACTCATAACTCAACTCACTTGTTTTTGTCACGAAAGGGGAGGCCTTGTGTTTTCTCCCCTTTTTATTTCATTTCCAGTTGCTTCCAAGCTCATTTGGTAGATTTTCCTCCATATGTTAGATGGAGAAAATCTTTCAAAAGAATGTCACTCTAACACGTCCTGCCCATAACACTGGGGTCTTCTGTCGACTTTATTGTTTGATTTAGAGACTGAAAATGACCAGATTATTCTTATGGAAGTAATAATCCTTAAATTCTGCCTGTGATCCCCTGCAGGGGTGCGACCCTTTTGCTCAGACTCAGCGAAGCAAGCTGCAGCATCGGCGGGCTCGCATCAACCAGCAGATCAACAAGGAGATGCGAATGAGAGCTGGAGCTGAGAATCTGTTCAGGTGAGCTGCTTTTCCTCCACACTGCACTCATGATGTTCATCATTCCCCTAGAAGGGAAAAGAGGTCAAGGTATGTATGTGTCAAGTCCACTTTGATTAGCTTTGGTGGTGACCTGGTCTGATAAAGCTACTGATTTATAGTTTTATTTATTCTTATTCTTATTTACTTTTTTAGCTTTTTTCATTTTTCGTTTATTCACATCTTTTTATTTTTTATAATTTTCCTTTTTTTCCCTCCATTTTTCCTTTTTTTTTCCTTTTTCTTTTTTATGGCTTTTTTCTGTATGAGCATTCCTGAGCTGCTTAATTATAAACTCTCTGAGCCCAGCTTACACACAGTAAAGAGTGACTGAACTTGTTGTCCTAAAGGATCTAAACATCTACATTTGTATAGTTTGTATTTTCAATTGGAGTTAGATGTGGAACTGGATGTGGATAAGGTGTGAAATCAGGGCATTTGCATGTTTTTACACTTGAATGAATTGAACATGGCAAGTTTTTTTTGTTAAATCGACCAAATGTTTTACATGACAAGAAGTCATTTTGATACGAGGGCTGAATGTTTACTCCCTGTTCGCTGTAAAGTATGCAAACGTAGCATGCAACTTGTTGCTGAGCCTGGCAGCTTTCGTATTTGTGCATTCAATGGCTGCTTTATTTTTTCAAAGTTTGTGCAAAACTCCCTGAAAACACAGATGTGAAGGGCTGTGGCTGCTCCCTTTACTCATGAAGATTCAGCTGTGGAGGAGGAGACACTTAATTAAATCAAGGCCTTACTCTCTACCTCTTAAGTTTTGCAGTTTCTGAATCTAATAAGATGAGCAAAGAAGGCAGCAGTTCCTCCAATTTAAAACAAACTTGCTGTGATTCCAGGATTTTGTTTCGCCGCAACTAAATGGGATTTAAAAATATATTTCAATATGTTAAAATAACCATTGTTTAGCTTGTTGATTTATGGCAAAAAAGAGAAAGTTCCTATTCTAAACACCCACATTTGTGCCTCTGTAATGCTCCAAAATCCTGATAAATTTTTTGTCAATAGTATTTGTTAATACATAAATAAAAGTAGAAAAAAACACATAGGTTGGTTACTTTAGGTTACTTTAGGAAACAGAAAGTCTTCACATCTTGCTTCTGATGCCAATGACATTGTGTTCTTTTTCTTGTATGATTTTATTTATCTTGGCCAAAAAGTATTATAAATAATCTTACAAAAGAGGATTGAAAGCAAAGGCAAAAGCAAAGAATCAACTTTGTCAAGTTGTTTGAAAAGCTGCAGATCTGTATGATTTATGGATTTCTTTATGAAATTTAATTGTTTTGTTGAAGTTTGGATACTTTATAACATTTTAATAAAAAAATCATCATAATTTCTTAGTCAAAACAACAAAGCGGGGTTAATTACCAGAATTGCTCAGATAGTCCAAAGCATTAAGACACGTAATAGAATTTTGATGAAATTTGTCTGGATTTTGGGGAGTTTAAAGAAAAGGTGATGCATAGTGAGGCTTTAAAACAAAGCAGAGGAACACTCCTGCCATTTGGACGCTTGGCCACACAGACAAAGAGGACCCCCCCCCCCACCCCCCACCAGTCTGTAATCAGGCTTTGTGTCCACCTCCTGGCCTGTTCCCATGCAGAGATTCTCAGTGGAGTTCCAGCAAGCTCATCCCCCACTTATTTGTCTGGCAAAATCACCCTCTTGTTTTTTGTTTTTTTCGCTTTATGGACCCTCCCCCCCCTACCCAGGCCACTGCAAAACTCTCACACACACACATCAACCTCTAGCTTTTTCACTACACTCACTCTGAAACTGTTGTGGAGCGGGGTTGTTGCATGAGAGCTGGTGTGTGGGAGGCGTTCCAGGGTTCAAGATGCTAAACACACACTAAAGAGGGTTTGAACACATCAGGGTTCGTGATTGGCTGGTGAAGACGTCATGCTGCCGGCTGCTGGGTGTGTTTTTCTGAGGGGATTCAGGGATGGGACATTCATTTGTTCTATCTGGCACCCACACACACAGTTGGAAAACTATTCCGAGTTACTCAGAAAAATAGTTTTCAGCCTCTGTTGCTTTGTGTCATGATTAAAAAGAGCTGCTTTCCCCTCAAAAGCTGCTGCATGTTCTGCATGCAAGTGGGTGCGTATGAAGGGGATATTTGGCAGCCCAGTTAAAGCTGACTAATAAGATTGGCATTGGCTTGATCCTAGACATAGGTGTTCGTTTGTGGGTGTGTTAGACTAGTAAAAGGACTCATCAGTGAGGAGAGTGATAAAGAGAAAGTCTTTGAACTGGACGGATTAACATATTTTAGCTTCAGTTATGTCTTTCAAACAAGAAGAGTCAAAGTAACATCTTCATATCACTTTAATTTCTAATATCATTGAATAAAATCCACAGGTTTCACTTATTTTAACCCGATTCAGCTTCTCTTTTTCCCTCCAGTGAGCTTTGTTTGCCCAAATTACTCAGGGAGCTGTCACTAACTTAGAGAGAATATTTTAAACTCCTTACGTTTTTCAGGCTTTTTGGAGACAGTCCGCCTCTCCTGCTGAAGGCTACGAGCTCATAATGCTCATCAGGAAAAATTGCATATGCTTGCATTTTTTCATGTTTTGGTATGTTTTTATTTAAATGTTGCTCGGAATAGAAAAGAAAGAACAAGAAGACAACTTTTTGTAGAGTCATTTCTTTAGTCATAGAATTAAGATGAAAATGGGGAAAATAGGTCCTCTTAACACTTACAGTGATCTACAGCTCTGAAATAAGTGTTTTTCACTCATAATGGTGCAAAATCACCATAAATGACCATATAGATAACAATAAAAGCTGAGAAAAATGAAACTTGAACAAGGGCAGTTACTTTGTTTTTTCATGGTGAATGCTTAGTCACAGATATCGTGTGTCAACTTTAAAATAAGCCGTAAGGGATGTACACTAAGATCAATGCTAATGAATCAACAGCTCATCCAACCGAAGGCCAGACAGACAGGCAACAGAAAAGAAAAAAGCCGCAGTTCTGAATCAATAAAAGACAGTCGACATGCTTGCTGTTGTCTGACTCTGACGGGGAACCCCAAACACTGAATTCGACATTGCCCCTCACAGCCATGCTGACGTAGAGCGTGCAGGATAGTTTGTGGGTTGGACACTGTTTTATATAAGAAACTAAAGGGAAAATGACATAGCAGAAAGTAAAAGGCTCGTGGGCCTATCTTTAGGCTATGTGCAAAGCACAGCCCCTGTATTGAAAGCCGCCATATTGGATCAAGCTTTTCCTACAGAGAGCTGGTCATGTAGCATATTAAATAAGTCGTGAACTGTCTCAGAAGTCGATTCTGGTAATCAGATTTGCAACATCTGGGAAAGTTGTACGTGATGCCCAGCTGTCTGAAATGTTCAGCACCAGGGACAGCACACTGAACCTGGAGATTTTGCCAATCTGATAGAAAAGTGGTTTGATCCCTTGTTTGACATCAATGCTACAGAACTGAGTAAAGGTTTTTGAGAGGGTAGGTCCTGTGATCTATTGTATTTGGCAAATAAAATGAACATAAGTTAAGCATGATGTCATAAGTAGGTTTGTTAATTTACCATTAAGGTACTTAATTAGAATGCCTTTATGGTTATGTTTTATGTTATTTTACCCATTGAAAACACAGCTACTTGGCTTGATGCATGTTTATGCTTAATACTGGTTACCTGGTATTTTGGTAATTTTAATCAGATTTTTTTTATTTAAGTCTGCTTTCCAACCAAACCAAACATAAAACTGAAAATGGAATAGTGTATATATACACAGTATAAGTCAACCAGGGGGGTTTGTGACCCTCAATTTGCTACAAATTTCTTTCCAGTAAATATAAAGATAGTCATTTGTGCTCTCATCTTGTGTTGAGGAAATCAAAAGGGACTTTTTCTTTGGATTTACGTAGGAAATGTGGATTAAAATACAGAAAAAATGTGGTTTTAACAGAGGGATTATACAAATAAGCTTATCACGTCAGACAGATGAGAAGCAAAGGCCGTGTGATCAAAGTGGTGAATAAGAGTTTGTGTCTTCGGCTGTGTTATGAATTATGAGGAACCAAAATGTTCTCTTTTGATTTCTGTCAGGGTTTTGGAGTCATTATTATGGTCACCCAGTCTGAGCTTTTTGTTATCATTGCATCATTACCATAAATTCCTCAGTCACCATGGCAACACAGTGATGCCTCAGACTTCCAGGAACAGCAGCGTCAGCTGGCTTTGGTCAGCACAAAGTCCCTCCCCCTCTGTTTGCGGGAGGGTTAGGGAGATTTGGCATGACTTGACAGTGGATGGAGGAGGGGTCTGTGCAGGGTCTGCATGAATTAAAGCCAAACTATAAGTCAGTCACCAAATGTCTTTTGGTCAAGAAAATACAAAACTTTTAATGTAAATTAACTATTACAAATTTTCTGAATAAGTTGTCAGGCACATTGTTTTGATTATGACACATGTCTGAGTGGCTGTCTTATACACTGCTGACATCAGAATCACATTGGAGAATTATCCCTACATTTGACATTGGAAGGCCATTTTTTTATGTTGCATTGCTAAATTGACCCCAGATTTGATATTGGATATTCATTGTCTTAGGTGTTTGGTACTTTACCCAATAACTTTAGAAATCCTGTGTATGTATACTTGAAAATGGCTTACTCAAACTGCCCAAAGCTCAGTGTAGAACAGTCAGCTGTTACATTTACCCATATGCAGATTTAAGTAGCCCCTTCAGAATTATATTAAAAAAAAGACTTTAATGACTTACAATGAACTTCATTTTGGAAAAAGTGACTGCTGTAATTTTTATAAACGTGTTATTCTGTTATAAAGGGCAACAACCAACAACAAGGTGAAGGAAACGGTGGCTCTGGAGCTCAGCTTCGTCAACTCCAACCTGCAGCTGCTGAAAGAAGAGCTGGAGGAGCTGAACAGCAACATGGAGGTCTATCAGATGGACAGGTAGTCCTGACACAAGCACAAATACCAGTGTGTTTACTGTGTCCATTCCAGGCCACGCTCATTTGACTAATGAGAATTATAATTGGTTTTATTCTGTATGCACGCAGTGCTCTTGTCCTTTGTTCTCTTGCTCTGCTATCTGTGGGAGGACCGGTCTGTGGTGTACTTTAATTTCTCTGAAGAGTTAATTTTAAGTGTCACAGTTACACTACAGCTGCTCTACAGTTTCATGAGTGTTGACGTTTTCCTGCCCTGGTTCATGGGCAGGATAAGTCCCCTGTCTTTAACGACCCTCCTGCGTGCAGTGTGCATGTTTGTGGTAATTGTGAATGGGTGGGAGTAAATGGGGGGTGAAAGGGCCTTACGGGTTAATGCGTGGATTTAACTTTGCTCATTAGTCGGATGAAGCTCGAGGCAGAGTGGCTGGAGGGACTTAGGATGAGCAGATGGCAGGTCTGTGTTAAAAACCTGCTCGGCATCATTAGCCCTGACATGCAACTGGTAACACACAACAACTTTGTGCCTCTTCACAGCGAAGCCATCAATGTTCCCATGATCCCGCTGGGTCTAAAAGAAACCAAAGAGGTGGACTTCACTGTTCCCATCCAGGTGAGGACCGTATTCAAACACACTGCACTCTTGGAAAGAGGGCTTAATAAACCTGTGTGTTCTTTCCTTGATCTACAAGCATGTTTGTTGACCATATCATCACTTTTATGCATTTTTATAACTTCAAGCTCCAGGAACTTGAATGCTTAATGGATTTAACTGCAACAGGTTACCAGTTTAATGAGAGAAGGCAAAAAAAATTCTCAAAGGGATGCAACACTCTAAAAAGTCACAAAAGCCATGAACATTTTGTTGCAAATATTCAACTCAAAATCAACTCACAAACCCACAGCCAATTTTTACATTTTGTCCATTTCAAAAAGATGATGATTTTAATGCATCCAGGTGCCCCTATAAAGGTGAAAATGACATGTACCACTCCCCACCTGACCTGAACCCAGCTGAGAACTGGTGGGCAATTCTTAAGCAGGAGATTTGCAGTAAAGGGAAAAGTTTCCCCTCACTGAACAGTCTGGAGTCTGGAAGTTGCAGAAAGCTGAAACTGACCAAGAAACTGACCGACTCCAAGAGTCGAAGACTTTGTTTATATTTCTCACATGAACAGATAAACCACGAAAGCCGAAAACTCACTTTTACTTTGTTTAATATTCATGTTTATGGTTCATTATCATTTTTGATTTACAAGAGCACTATAGTTCATACATATAACCCTATAATTTTTTTTAATACATTTCTAATATCTCTCGGCCTGTAGATGATTCACGTGATAGATCAGTTTAGATTTTAAATCCTCAATTGTGTTGCATCTGTCTCTCTTTGTAGGATTTCATCTGTGAGCACTACGGCGAGGACAGCTCACTCTATGACAAGGAAATCAAAGAGCTCATGGAGCTCCGACAGGTCAAACCGAACAGACATCGTCCCGGTTCACTTTCAGGTCTGCTTTTTGTAGCTTTCTGTAAAAACGTGCGTGTTTTTCGTTTCCAGGCCATGCGCACACCCAGCCGTAACCAGGCTGGCCTGGAGCTGCTGATGGAGTACTACAACCAGCTCTATTATCTGGACCAGCGCTTCTTCTCTGCTCACAAGAACCTCGGTGTTCATTTCCACTGGTACATCCCTCCTTTCATAAGTAAAACACTGGATTAAGTAAAAGAATCCTACTGCATGTGGGAAGACACAGAACAAACATGCTGTTTTCCTTTTGGAAGTTCTTTTTTGAGTGGGATACAAACGCTGCAAAATACTGAGACAGGGGGTCATGTAGCATATCAAAGAAGACCAGAATTGTCTCAGAAATCAGTTGCATCAATTGGACATCTGATGTGGTTTAACATCAGCACAGAAAGTTGCAGCAACAACTGAAAAACGTTGATGTGATGCACAGGGTCCCCATTGGAAAATATGGCCTTGATCCGACTTGATAACTTTTGGAATCACAAGAGATGTTTCAAATATAATGCAGTTTATTCCTAAGAAAATTCTGATCCTCTTTGATATTCTACGTGACCACTTTCTCAGTGGAAAAACCTCATGGCAGCTCTCAAGATGGCAGTCGTGTTCTGGACAGTGTAAAAGAAAGGCCCCCTCACCCATGACCTGCTGGGGTGTTCAGATATTTCCTTTTCCTTTTAGTTTCTTATATAAAACAGTGTCCTGTGACCTTTGACTTGCCTTTATATAGTTAACAAAAACTAAATTGACCCAAAAAACCTGCTCGCTGCCCCACAGGTACGACTCTCTGACGGGCGTCCCGTCCTCACAGCGGGCGCTGGCCTTCGAGAAGGGCAGTGTGCTGTTCAACATCGGAGCCCTCTACACGCAGATCGGAGCACGGCAGGACCGCTCGGCCACGGCCGGCATCGACACCGCCATCGACGCCTTCCAGCGGGCCGCAGGTCACTCCACACGCCTGTCACCGCTTGAGAAGTTTGTCCGTGTGGCGCTTAACCCTCTCCCTCTGTCTGCAGGTGCCTTCAATTACCTAAAGGAGAACTTTTCCAACGCTCCCAGCCTGGACATGAGCGTCCCGTCTCTCAGCATGCTGGTCCGGCTGATGCTGGCTCAGGTCCAGGAGTGCGTGTTTGAGCGCATCACGCTCTTCACGCAGGGCTCGCTCTTCACCTCTCAGCTGGGCCTGGCGCAGGAAGCTGCACGGGTCAGTCAGCAGGTCCGTAACGCGGCCCGTTTGTGCGGGTCACCCCGCTCTAACGGCAGCTGTGCGCCCCCACAGGTGTCGGACGTTTACCTGCTGGTGCTGCAGACCATGACGCAGCCTGTGATGAAAGACTATGTGCCGTTTTCATGGGCGTCCATGGTTCAGGTCAAGTCTGAACACTTCCGGGCGCTGTCGCACTACTACGCCTCCGCTGCGCTCTGTGACCACACGTGTGAGTAAAACGCTCCCATATTTGCCCTGCTTTACAGTCAGGTACAGCTCTACTTGTTAGATATTAGAATCATTCATGAATTAACAGGAAATCCTCCCCTGAAAACAGACTAAATTTAATAGGCATAAATTTCTAAAGATCTGAAAATGTTTTAGAAATCGGTATGTTTTCCTCGGAAATCTGAGCTTTAAATAGGTCCATGCAAATCAACCAAAGCGTGTGCACATATTTAAGGAGCTTTTTTAAACTTTTATATCTGATTTATATACGTGAGGGTGGAGGTAAATAATCTGTGGAAAACGTTCATCTTTGGGTTTATTTTACACTTTGAGTGGTTCGAACACACATTTGCTGCTATGCAAAATCAATTTTCTCTCCATTTAGACAGTGAATATTAAAAGTATTTTTCTTTTTCTTCCCTACTAGTCCCTGCTGAGGGGGAGGGCTGCGAAGAAGCAGAGAAAGCTTTCCTGAAGTTCTATATCAGCGTTCCAGCCGGACAACCTCTCAGCCAAATCCTACAAGACCCCGAAAAAAGACGAAAGCTTGGTGAGTTTGCATTCGCCGGCAGGGACCCACACGGTAAAGAGTTTGGGCTAAAGTAATCCACATTTGTGCAAAGGTAAAGCCCACCTACGGCGAGCCGTGATCAGGCACGAGGAGGCCATGCGTGTGCACGGTTTGTGTAAGATCCTTAGGAAGATGGACATCCTGCAGGACGTGCTGTCCCTCACACACAAGCGCTCCCTGGAGAAGTACTCCGAGCTGGATCGGGAGGACGACTTTGACGAGACCGCCGAGGCTCCCGAGATCCAGTGTGAGGGACATCAGTAGTGCTAGCACGATGATTTAACAATGTCTGTGGGCGTTTCACAGCCAGTGACTCTGTGTCGGTCTGTTGGCAGCTCACACCCAGCAGAAACCAGACATCACCCCACCAAACTTCTCCACTGTCCACGTTACGGATATCTTCCAAAGACTGGTGAGCCCCACAGGGAGCAGACACACCCAGGAGGGCGACGGGGGGATCAGCCATAACATTATGACCACCTGCCTGTTACCTGTCATAGATCCTCTGACTGTCAAGAGGTGCTTAAAGAACATCCAAAGGGGCCCGGGGCCTCAGTTAAGGATCCTTTGGGCCCAGTGTATAGTCTTTTTTTTAAGGCTCACAGCCCATCAGATTTCTTTCGGGGGAGGGTTTAGAGATAAAGTGCATGCTGATTAGCCCCTTATTAAGCTGTCCGTCTGGTGTCTCCATGTTGTTTGAAAAAAAAAGGTGTGTTCCCCGAGTTACTTTCTCAATTTAGGTGGCTTACCAAGATGAAGGTCATCGTAAATTCTGCTGTTTTTTTCCCTCCATTTTAACTGCATTTTTCCTACTTTCTTTAATCAACCGTCATACTTAATTTAAACTCCCCTCAAACGATGCAGGGGCCTCTTTCGGTGTTCTGTGCCAGGGCTCGCTGGGGCCCGGTTCGTGTCATCAGCCTGCAGAAGAGAGAGGGTGGACTGGGTCTCACGCTCAGAGGAGACTCCCCAGTGCTGGTGGCTGGAGTGGTGCCTGGAGGCTGTGCAGAGGTGAGGCAACCCGTCCTAAAGGAGCCGCCATTCCAGCCTCCTTCTGCCAGACCGTTTACAAATAAACAGCTGGAGCAGAAATGGAGGAATTATCTGCCGAGGTTGATGATGCTCTGAGTGACGGGCACCCCTTTTGTAACACTCAGGAGGCGGGGCTGAGGGAGGGAGACTACATAGTGGCTGTAGATGGACAGGACTGTAAGTGGTCCAAACACGGCGAGGTGGTCCACATGCTGAAGAGCGGTGGAGACAGAGGGGTGGAGCTCAGCGTGGTCACGCTCCACTCACAGGACACTCAGGTAGGTGTGTGTTTGGGATACCGGCGGCCACATTCTGGGTGGGGCTGCGCTCACCTGTGCTCTCCAACAGATGGAGAGGAAGGCCATCATGCTGTCAAATGGCGGCGATAAAGAGAACGCCAGGCAGCGCCTGCTGGGCGCAGCTAAGGGGCAGAGCTCCGCCTCCTTATTGAACTGGAACAGGAAGAAAAAAAGGGAAGGAGGCAAGAATCTGGGAAGCACTTTCAGTTTGTCGTTCGGAAGCATCCGAGACTCCGAGGCCATGTACTGAGGTGGCCTGTAGAGGAAAGCACTCAGGGATTCATCACACCACCTCAGGAGAGGGGGGGGGGGGGCAGAGGCTGGTCAGAAGATGCAGTGAGGAGGCGGCAGCTTCAGGTAAAGATCCCCTTTGACTTCTGAACAGACTAAACTGGAAGCGCAAATATCAGAGATGGGCTCTGAAGCATTTGGAGAACTATCAGGAGGGGTCAGCCATTCTGAAGTTTCCATTAACATAGAAACGAACCAGCGGCCATCTTTACGTTCACACAAAGACTAAAGGATGCAAACGCACTAAAACAGTGTTCCCAACACTGTTCTCCTCCTCCAGCTGATTCAGATGAATGGATCAGCGCTTTCAGCTCTGCAGAGGGATGAATAAGAATTAAGTCAAGTGTCCTAGAGCTGGGAAACATAGAAAATAGTCATGGTTTTGAAAACTGAGGACCAGGGATGCTCTGATCTGACTCTCATAAACTCGCCTTCCATGTAATGGCCGATGGAATAAACGGTGGTACCGAATCCAAACCCTGGTCCCAACATGCTGCTGTGGGCCTTAAAGAAACCTAAAACTGTTAATAAGAAGCTCTTTTTGGTCTGTGAGCGATCAAATATTCTACGGTTTCAAGACAAAAAAGTCAGTGATTTACTCCATGATCAGGTCAGCAGCGCAGCTCGGATCAGAATTCCACCCCAGTGGAGAAAATGTGCTCATAAACACTGAAGGGAGTCAAGTAATGGGCCATGAGTCCAACATTTCTCTGAGAGGGGAAGATGATGGTGGCCTTATTTGTTGCTTTTTGACATAATTATTTGGATTCTGGCCCTTTACCCCAAGAGTGGACCGGCTGAAGAACCGGTGCTAAAGGTTTCACCCTGATTGTGTACGATTGCTTTCTTTTTTAAACTGTTTTGATTAACGGAATGTTTATACCACAAAAAGTGTGATGAGCCATTTAAAGACAACTTTTTAAATCAGTACCAAGCCTTGAGCCTCGGAGCAGTGAAGGTCGGGAACTTCTTAATGTTTTATGGCCCCACACCATCTGAATTAAGTGTTTTCTTGGAGAAAAAACTGATCTGAAATCAGGTGAAGCTAAAGCAGCTTATACACATTATTGAACATGTCATATGGTCTCAGTCAGAAGGTTTCTGATTCTTTCTGTTAGTGTGTTGTCTCTCTAGCTTCCTCCCACCATCCAAAAACATGCATGTTTGATGAATTAATGGCTCTAAACGAGAAAGTGAGTCTGAGTGTGAACGGACTACGGTATGGGCGATGGATGGACTATAATAAGTGTATAAGAGTGGCTCCACATTCGAATAGTAAAATGTCTGCATCAGTCTTTAATTATAACTTTAACACTCAAACATTAAATAAAATAATTCCTTTTTGTTTATAGTGAAAAGAAATATTGTGCAAATTTGATACAAATTTCAAATACAAAGACTTTTTGTCCTTTCTTTGTTCAACTCAGTCCATCCTGTATCTGACTCAAAGTTTGCCTTTATACCTGATTTCAGATCAGTTATTTGAACAAGGATTTCTTTATAATAGTCCCTCATAGATGATGAAAAGCACTTGAAGTTTGAACTGATGTTTTTGATGTAGTTTAGTCTTTTTTGATGCACTGTGACGTCCTTTGTTGATTCAGCTTTTGGTGGGGAAATATTTTGAGACTCCTGTAATTGTTCATTTTTCTAAGATTTTGATACAGCTGGAAACATATTCCTGCTCAGCTCGTTTTTCCAGGTACGGAAATCCAGGAGGAACAAAAGTGATGGCAAAAAGGAGTTTTTTTGTCTTTACAGTTTAACTTACCGCAAAGTTTGTTTTGCTCCACAACTGCAAGGTCTGAATCGTCACGTGGTTATAGCAGCTTTTAGTTCCAGAAAAATCAGGAAAGAAAAACTTAGTGAATTAAAAAAAAAAAGTTTTTGGCTGTATTTTAAGACATCTGTCATCATGTTTTTTACACCATCCCTGATCATGTTTGGGAACTTGCACTGTATGTTTAATGTACAGATCTAATAAACAGGAAAAATGAATAAAAAGAAAACGCTGCTTGTTATGGCTTCATTCAGTCAGGAAGCTCTTTAGGCCTTTTCAAAAGTGAGGACCTCTATAAAGAAGAGACCAAACCAAACAGCTACAGAGAGCCAGCTGTTCAGGTAAAAACTTCATCTGAAGGAGAAGGACACTGTGTGAGAACAGCAATGACCATGTCTGGACAGATGCTCTAAGTGGTCAAAGGGAACCATACCTTATTAAACTAAAACTACTGCTTACACACAGGTTAGACCTCATTGAGTTTTATTCTCACAGATGGGCCAAAATAATTCACACAGGATTCAAAAGTTCCAAAGTCGAAGCTTTCTGCAGACTTCTGCCCTCTGCTCGCTTCAGAAGCTGCACAGGCTGGTAACTCATTTTAGACTTAAAAAGGAAACCCACTTATGGCCCAGCCTGTAGAACCTTTAACCATTACCAGAGGTTTGGATCCCTCCAGTTTCTATAGGATTTATTCAATCTTAAATATGAGGGCTTTTAGCACCAGCTTAGTTAGCAAAGTCCCTTTGATCCAGTCTAAAGGGGAGGGAATTGCCTTCATATCATTTCCCGCAGACGGTTTTTGCTCCTTTCAGTTCGCTTTCCAGCTCTTAAACAGCCCGGGTCCAGTTCAGGAGCCCCCCGGGCTGGCCCCCGACCCCAGCCCGCTCTGCTCCAGCTCTGCTATCACCGACATGTGTTTGAAGTCTGCCGGGTGGTGGTTGAACATCTCCACCAGGCGGTACGTCTCCTGCCTCTGCGTGCCGTAGAACAGCTGCACCTGATTGGCCAAACACTGCGCCTGGTGGACGGTCTGAGGAGACGGGGGGGGCGCGGTTAAACCTACAAAACACCAGCCAGGTCAGTTCATCCTGTTCTGCCAGCTTACCACGAACTTGGGGTCCATCTCTGCCGTCATGAGCACGACGGCCTTCTCCTCCTTCAGCTCGGGGTAGTGGTAGAGGATCAGCTGACTGGGGGCGTTCTCACCCAGCATCTGGACACACAACAGAAGCTTAAGGCACCAGAAGACGCTGAAGGATGAAACAATTAATTCAGCCGGGTCTTGAGACCCGTTTAAAAGCTGAATGGTGTCAGTAACTGAAAGTAAAGTGAAGCAGAATAGGCCCCGAACTGAAACTGGACCAGGCACAGCTGGATACGGGCAGCTGCAGTTCTCCTGACAAGCCTTCCACTGTACTAGCTGGGGTTCAGGAAGTACCTGGATGTTGATGAGGGAGGTGAAGTGCAGCTCATGTCTGGACCACTGACCCACGAAGAATTCATAGCCCTCCTTCTGAGGCAGAGCGTACAGAAACTGAAGGAAAAGGCCACAAAAAGGTACTCAGAGGAGGGAAAGCTCCTTCAGGGGGGGTGCTGGATAAACTCTGGGTTCTTACCATGGGGCAGGACTTTGAGCGGTTGAAGATCACCTCATACATGTGGGACTGAAAAGAAAGAGGAGGCAGACTCTAAATCAAATAAATAATTTAGAGTTCTGCAACACTGAACATGCAAAAAATAAGAACACAAAAAAGGTTATGGAGGGCTTAGTAATAAATAACAAGCTGAAAACTAATGAATAAAAGCAGAGAACTGAAAGGCTGGGAGAGGGTAAAACTGATTTATGATTAACTCACCGGGATGACGGCGCTGATCGTGTCTTTGCTAGAATAGTATTTCATCCAAAGCTGAGAGAGGAAGGTGGAGACAGAGCAGAGATCAGAAGGGTTTTTTTTGTCTTGTGCTTGTTTTTTGCTACTTTGTTGGGTATCTTAGGTCTCTTTTTGGTAATATTCTTTGGCTTTGTAATGGTTTTATGTCTTCTGGTCAACATATGCGCCTTTTCTGTTTGTTTTGTGTCAGTTTTTTACCATTTTCAGCTAAACAGGATTTCTAGCCTAATTTCCTCTTTTCTCCCCAAATTTCAGCCAGCTCTCTGGGCTTCTTTGAGAAGTCAGAAAAGCTTCAGGCGTAACATTAAATTATTTAGGACTGACAGGAAATAAATAGAATTTGACATCTTAAATCAGATATAGTAATATTTAGTATTTTTTTCATTGATAAAAATAATTCTATTTTAGTGTTAAAGCATCGCCTGGGTTAAAGAACTTCTACATACAAGAGTCTCAGCCATTACAGGGACACACAGTTATTCTGCTGATCATTTAGGGCCCAAACCTCACACCGGGGGGACGCATTTGTTCAACTCTGTACATTACATCATATCATTATTAGTACTTATCAACTCATCTTTTATGTGTCTGTCCTCACTCACCTCTGCTATCTCCTCACTCGTCATGGCCTTGATCATCTCCAGGTTTAGGATGGAACCCAACGTCTAAAGATGACCACATTAGTCTGTTACACACCTCAGAACAAAAACCGTGTCTGTTCAACTTTTAACCGACTTAAGAGGGATGAACAGGAAAGCAGAACGAAAAAAACATTCATTTCGTCAGAGTTGAAGTCTCAGCTTGATGAGCTCACCTTGTTCTTGGTGAAGCCTCCTGATGCCCCGTCACCAGTGGTCATCTTGTCCCTTTTTTCTAGCTGCAAAGAATCCCAAACAGAGGTTAAGTCCCAGCCATCTCCCAAAGTGATCACACCTAAATGAAGCTGCAGAGCCACCACTGGAACCACACTGAAAGTCTGGTGGTTGGAGTTAACCCATAAATGTTGGAGAACTGGAGGCCTTTTCACCTGCGGAGTGGGCTGACATTCCTCAGGAGGCTGGAGTCCAGCTTTGCTCCAGGTCATGACAGCAAAAGGTAACCCTACTGAGCCCTAAATATGCCCAGCATGAAGGGGCTGAGTCATTTTCACACTACAGCTGTCTTTAAAAGTGTCATTTTGTGTTGACATAGGAGAAAAACCTGTGATGAGAGATCTAAATGACTCTGGTTGTATTTGTTTCTTGGAAAATAGCTGCTAATAAACCCAATTTGCAGACGGGGTTGAATAAATTTGATAGACACTGTGTAACTGAATAAATTCAGTCAAATTTGAGGGTCTATGGGAGTCAAGCCTGACTTGATACCCGACCTCCTGTTCCATCAGCTGGACAAACTCTGCCTGCTTGGAGTGTCCCAGAACTTCTTTCTGCGACTCATGCCGCTTCTCCAATCGGGCCTTGAACTCCTGGGGTTTGGCACTGAAATTAAATCAGAAGAAATCATTAAACATTCACATTCAGTGACATACTGTGACTGAATGAGCGCATTTATGCAATGGGCTTAAAAAAATCTATTTGCTCAAAAATCCACACGAATGTACCACTCACTTGCCAAGGTATTATACAATTGACTTTTTTTTTTTTAAACATGCACGTATAAAGCTTCACGTCGTTTAAACACTAGCCGAAATTATCCTTTGAAAGTAAAACCTAAAGTGGCATCCACTGCAATATTATCAATTGTAGGTTAATGTGTCAGCAATGATATTCATCTTAAAATAAGAAATTAGGTAATGCGGATTCGGACGAAGTTAGCCCGCTAACCTGCGCAGCTTCTGGATTTTGTCCTGGTACTTGTTGTAGTACGGGTTCTCCTCCAGGCCCGGCTCCTTCTGCACTGAGAAGGTTCGTAACTGTACCGGGACCAGTCCAGGAATCAGTGTCCTGATGCCAGTTGCCCTGACCGCTAACCTTCCCCGGTACAAACATGACATCTGTACCAAAGCCGACGCCATCTTTCCATCGCTCCCGTCCCACATCTATAATCCTCCGGTGGGGAAAGGGCGTTAGACATGATTGGTTCCGGAAAACTGCCGATTTATGAGATTATCAATGTTAAACTATTAAATCTGTAAATGATTAACATCAAATTTCTCAAAAATTGATAGTCTAAAATGGAAAATAAACAGACACGGAAGCAAAATGACCAAAACATTTAAAATGAGAACGTTGAGTTTAGATTTATCCTAATTTCTATGCCTGTATGTATGTATGTATATCAAGAAGAAATATTAAGAATATTGAAACTAAAACGTATTCAAGATTATTATAATTTAATAATATTTAAGATTTTAGAATGATTTGGCAATGGATTACTGATAATCTACATCAAATACAAACTATTGATGAAAAAATAGATAGAGAGTTAACAGAATTGGTCCACAAATAATAGATACTGCAGGTGACTGACAAACAGCATTCTCTGCTGACCATAGCAGTGTTCGAGGATCTTCAGAATGTTCTGACACAGAATGTTGTGACACATTGTGACCTTTAGAGGTCACTACAGCCTTTCTTTGAAACCTGCCCCAACAAGCTCTCCACATTTGTCTTTAACATCTGTTCGTCAAGGGCCCCCCTTCTGTCTGAACCCGGCTAAAATCTCTGGTCACTTCCTGCTCTGATATGCTCAGCATGTGTAATCCCACATTTATGTTCATTTGTGTGTGCTCACAGTCGCCACACTGGCTGTAAATTTAACGAGATGTGTGTTTTCCTGATGACTGTCTGAGTGCTTCTGTGTTTACTCTCTACGCCCAATCATTTTTCAATCTCTAATCAATACCTGAAGCAGCTGGGAGCAGTTCCAGGTCCAGATGATGCCTTCTGCATCCCGGAAAACAACGGTGATGTGATCCAGTGGGTTGCTGTATATTCCGTTGATTTGGCTCATTTAAAAAAAAAAAAAGCTTTTCTGGCTAATATTAGAGAGGATATTTGGAAACAGTGTCCTGAACGTCTCAAGGTTTTTTTGTTCTCTTCATCTCAAAATGAATTCAGAGTCACCTACTGATTGATTATTTATTCATTTTCACATAAATATTTGTTTAATTTAGATGTAAATCCACTTTTGGTGTATTTCTCTGAGCATGACTTCCACAGCTGATCAACAATAGCTTCCTTTAAATTGTTAATACACCCCAAAATATTCAGCTGCTTTTTTTCAAGGGCATCTATAACGTTTCATGGATAATATTTACCTTAAATCAGGTTTGTGAAGCACAGTAAACAAGTCCTATTAGAATTAGCTAAATGTCATGTAAAATCCAAATGAAAGAAAATATGTGCAAATAACCAATTGTGTAATTCTGATTCCTGACCATGGCAGCATTCAGGGAAAGCATCGGGAGGAGAAGTGATATGGAGCCACCTCTTAAAACCTGAAAGGAAAAAGGAGGTTGGCCGTCTTGCTTTTTTGACTCACAAACAGTTTAAAAGTCCCTTAAGTTGATACAAAGGCTTCACTAAACAGAGGAAGCAGATTCTAATTTTTTACAGTTTTATAGGCAGCCAGGCAGGTTTAGACACTGTGTGACAGAGATGGTTTAACCAAAAAAATAATAAAAAGGCATTAAAAGTGATTTTGTTTTGCAAGAACTGCAGTGTTGGACTTTTTCAGGTGTTAGTGGAGTTCCTTTTACGATTGCCAATCGGAGGAGATGGTGATGAGGGTCTAAACACAGCCCACTGAAGGAAATCAACAAAACTTTTTCTTAAAGCTTTAGTTAAGGCAACGGTCCTGGAGTCCTCTCTTTCAATGCCCCTGATGGTTTCCTGATCTGGTAAGAAAAACATGGACATCTTGCATCAAATACATGCTGGTGGCTGAATCTCTTGGTTTTTTCTTTTGAAACACAGAATTTTTACAGGTTCGGATCAAATTCTTGAGTGAGACATGTTTGTCGGTGCTTTTCAGCCTGTAAACAAGACGCCTTCCTCTGCCGTCAGACACTGTGCGCTCTCTATAATCTGCTCTGTGTTCGTCTGTTTCTTCCTCTACTCTCACGGACCCGCTGCCCCCTCCTCCTCCTCCTCTTTTTCCTCTCTGCATTCTCTGGCTCTCTTTGTTATGGGGGTCCTGCACAGAGGATGTATATTTCATGTGCGGCTCTGGAGGCTTTTACCATTAATTATAGAGACACACTAAGCTCTCCATTTGCCGGACAGATGTTATTTTTTACTTAAGGAGGGAAAGGGGACTGTTCCATAATTCAGAGGTAATCCCGCTCACCAGAGAACAAATAAATAAATGAATAAATAAAAAAAGCAAAAGCAGAAACCACAAATATTTACTGCACAACTCCTGCGTGCTCACAGATTTCCTCCGCAGTGTTCAGCCTTTAAGTGCCTTCTGTGTAATAAATATGGAACAGCTGCTTTGTCATTTCATGTCTTATTCAACCTCCTAAAAATCTTGCTTTTGTTTGGCATCAAAAACTGAACAGAAACCAGCACAGGTTAACGTTTAAAAACAGAAATCAGAAATATTTCCCATACTGCAGAATGTATCATCCTTAAAATGGATTGCACAACTGTAAAATATAATTTAATTACATTTTGTTAACATGCCAAAATATCAAATTATTTTATAATAGAAATAAAAAACACTTTTTTTACAAGGATTTTAAGAGTATGGTTGATTAAACCTGAAAACTAAAAAAGTATTTTTAGTCACTGTTGTGATGAAATGCAACTGTTTTTTATGTAACTTCCTTGATGTATTTGTGGAGTTTTATGGTTCAAATGTTTATGTAAAGGTGATTGATCGACAGCAAAACCTGCAAAGCTTCGGTTTGAATTCAAGCAGAGATCTAAGAAATACTAAAATGTTCCGAAAATCCAAAATACTATCAGTTGTGCTTGATGAAATGTGTAAACAATGACACAAGAAGTGTGAATAAATTGTTTTACCAACAATGAGGAACAGACCAGGGGAAATTTAGATTTGGGGAGGTGAAATGTCATATAACATGTCAGAATAACTGTGATTTCTTCAGTTTTGAGACCTTAACCCAATAATCTTAATTTCCCTTTTAATTGAAACGTAGAAGTCAAAGATTTGTGTTTTATCCTTTAGAAAAATAATTGACTTAATAACATAATAATAATAAAAAACATCCTGTTTAGCCAAACAGAGGAATCAAATAGTATAATGATACTTTTTTTCAGAACTGGGTAAAAACTGAGCAACTGATAAAAATTCTGTCGTGTTTTAGACAACAACTAAACATTATGAACACTGTGTGCTTCCCTGTGCTTTAATGATCCAATATTTTCTGTTATTTGAAACATTTGTATCATCAGAAGAGTAAAAAATCCCCCACTGTTTTGTCTTTAGATTATTTTTTATTGCTCAGCAGGATTTCCACATCTGTGAGCATGACGTTCTTCTTCTTCTGAGGCATTTTCTGTGGGACACTCGGGGAGAAGTTTCCCTGGTGGACAGAGCTGAGCAGCGCACACCCCAGAAGGAACGAAGATGAAGAGAACAACTTTTATCGGCACCCAGAGCTTTAGAAAAATGCTCCTGAGGATTTCCGGCTGGATTCACACCTGCTTTCACTTATCACCTGTGAACGGGACGGATTTCAGCCCCTGAAACATTTCTGGGGCTTTTCAGGTCAGCAACGCCTTCTAGAAACAATGAGGAAACTCAAATTATATCATGGCCTCTCAGATGAGAAAATTTGGCAGCCTCTGCCTCTCTGTGTTGGGCTGTAAAATTTAACTGAAGATGCTTTTCTAATGGCTCTATTATCTGCCTCTTTTTTAATAATGTGAGCAGTCAGATGAAAATGGTTCCATTTAACAGACAGCTCGGCTCTAAGAGATGATTTGCTGCGGTTTTAAAAAGGATAACACATCCGAATCACGAAGCCTTTTGCTTTAAAATCTGAAAAACCAAAATTGTTTTTTTCAGTGTGTAAAAGAGGAAATGTAACTCTTATCAACTTTTTTAATCAATATGATCAATTCTTGGAGTGAAACCGGAGCTTCTCAGGCCTCTTTGCTTATTGAATGATGATAAATGATGCAAAACAGAGCACATTTGGAATATTTTACAGACAATTGCAGCGTTTCTCGTAGCACGGCGTCTCCTCATAGCCGGAAAAAAGCAAACTCAGGTTCACCGAACGGGTGGCGCCGCCAAACAGAAAGCTCCCCTTCGTTTAAAGAGGCGCAGTGTGCTGTGGATTCATGTTCAAAGGGTCCTGCAGCCTCTCGGCGGAGCCCTGTGATGTTCCAGTCTGCCTCTCAGGCGGCTGAGTGCACAACCGGCACCAGGAGGGTTGATTTCAAACCTCAGGGTTTTGGGGGGTCTTGGGACCACTCACTTCCCCTCCCTCCGGCAAAGGGAAATCGCACCCCTGGGCCAGCGGATAACCCCCAATCCACACCCTCACACACACACACACACACACGGTTAAGCACTCACTCACACACTTGATGAAAAAAAGGTCAGGCTTGGCACAGGAACCCCATCGTTTTAGAGAGGATCCTATTAAAAGTGCATGAGTGTGTCTGTCTAGGAATCAAGACACCCGCTCTGCTGCTCAACCGATAGCTCCGCATATGTGTGTGTGTGTGTTTGTGTGTTATTTATTCATGTGCGCCGGTATTAGAGCATCTTGTGGCAGGCATCACTCAGTCTCTGTGAATGAAAGCAGAACATGCGGCTGCTCCCTGCTTGTTTGTGACCGTCACCAGGACCTCTGACCCTGGATCAGAGGCAGCCGGAGCAGATCAGACGCACGATGAGCCGAGAACAGGCGGGCGGTCTGGGAGGTGAGAGGCTCCAGGATCTGGTCTGCACCCTGAATTCATACGGCTCCCATCAGCCTGCTCCACCCGGAGAGGCAGAAGGACCTGCCGGCTTTCCTCTGGGTCAGATCTAGAATGCGATGTCTGGCTTTTCAATTAACCCTTTAAAGCCTGATCCAAGAAAAATAGGATGAATATTGGATTTTTTTTAATCTGAAGTCTGAATTCTTTGGCCCCTCAACAAAATATGAAAAAAAAACAGAAATTATTTTAAAATATTTATAATTTATTAGCGTGAAAAATATATTTTAGTTTAGTCTTCTACATGATGTTATCAGGTTTATCTGAATGTGTACAACAGGGTTTTGAGCAAAGTTTTTACCATTAAATGATGCAAAAAGCCTCAGAGTCAAAAGACTTCAGAAACTGTATCAAATATGACACATATGGCATTATAGGCTTAATTTACATATTTTAAAAAAGCTTTGAATTGAGAGAATGAAAGTGAGATTAAAGAGAAAAGCAACCACACTATCCCTCTATTTTACTTTAACCTGTTTTAACCTGTTTTACTCAAAGCTTCTAACAGATACATGCACACACCTATGTGTGTTTGCAGATATACATACAACATACTAAGCATATTATTAAAGTTTAGATAAAAGCAGGAATCATTTAATTTTTCACACACTCTATCCCTTATGGCTAAATCCTACATTAGAATTTAGACAATTTGAAAAAAAATGCGAGATAGTTTAGAAGTTTAATCGGTTATTTGATCGGTATCTTATTATTCAGATTTGAATATAATCAATCCAGACAACAAAGCAACCGTGTCACGATCAGGGCATAGAAGGTGTCCGGGTGTTTGGACTCACCGTGGTGTCCCGGTCCCCGGCTCTCTGGCTCTGGTCCCCGGCTCTCTGGCTCTGGTCCCCGGCTCTCTGGCTCTGGTCCCCGGCTCTCTGGCTCTGGTCCCCGGCTCTCTGGCTGTGAGAGGAGCGGTGTGAGCTGCAGCTCGTGGCCGGGCGGGGAGCGCTGAGCGCGGGCTGCTGCGGCCGGCAGGGGGCGCTGCCCGCACACAAACCCGGAGGGAACAGGAGGCCAGAGACGGGTCCTGATGAGAGCACATCCACTCCGAGATTTGGGAGGAACCAAACAGGTCAATTTTAAATCTGATCATTTGGATAATGTTTTATTGGTCTGAACCTAAAAAAAAAAAAAAGAATATTCTTGTTTCTCTCTGTTTTCTCTCATGTCCTTTATCTATCTGTATATTCTTTTTTTTGTTCTTCTCCTCTACAGTACAATCTCTCTCCTCATCTTTAAGTTCTTCGGTTTATTTTTACCTTTATTTATTTCTTTGAATCTTTCTTCCATTATCTACATCTTGTCTTTAATCTTTTCTTCATCCTTTTCTCTACTTTCTTCCCTTCCTATTGTTTCTTTTTTCCTCTGTCCTGTTAAAATTAAATTTTTTTCCTGTATTTACCACTCGTTTTCATGCATATCCTCTTTTTTTCTGTCTCCATCTTCTTTCCTCCTCTTCATCACTTGCTCCTTTTTTATGCATCCTGCTTTGCGTCCTTTTCTTTAAGCAAAAGTCTGCGTTCCTGTCTCCTCTTTGCTCTTCCTCCTCTCCTCTACTTGGTCCTGGCCATGGTCCAAGGACGTAGAGAGGGGGGGGGGGCACACTGAGCGCGCTCAGTGGCGCTGACAGCTGTCACTTTGGCTGGTGCTAATGCAGACGAGCTAACCTGAAATGAGCAGGGACAGTGAAGCTCTGCGTCACTGACAGCCCCCCCCCCCCCCCCCCCCACACACCCCCCCCCCCCCCTCCGTTTCCTACTCCTGAGGGACAGGTACCAGCAGGAATGAGGCGGGGGGGGGTGCTCCGGTGGGATGGAGAGATAAGGCCCTGGATATAAGACGGGTCACTGTGCTGTTAACACTGACAGCAGGCCTCTGAAGCCATCCAGCACTCACAAGGAGGCCAAAAAAAAAAAGAAATAGTCACAAGGAAAGAGAAAGGATGAAGAGAAACCATGTGGAAGGGATGTTTATGAGATTGAAACTTTATATTTTACACAAAATTTGCAATTTCCAAAGCTGAGAACCAGCTTTTACTCTAAAACTTTTGTCAAAATGAAAATTTTCATTAATCTAAAGAAAATTCTGGTTAAAAACAAGAGAAAATGTTCAAAATCTAAAAGTATTTGATTTTATTTGTAAAGATCTGGAGCTATTTGTTAAAAGAGTGCTCCAAATCTATTCTTTAAACTCTCTTTAAAGATTAAAGAGAGTTAGAAGCAGCATAACAGGCTAAATAAAGACAGTCTCTGTGTCTGTATTATCTGAAATACCACTGACTGTGCTCAGAGACTTTGTCATTTCACCATTTGAACCAGAGAGATCTGGACAGAACTCAGAGGGGTGTTCTTTTACTGGAAAACTGGTAAATTGACCTTCCTGTTCTTTTTCATTCATCACTTTAGGAAGCAGGACATGACGGGTGGAGGAATAATTCCCAGATGAACGGACACACCTGAACACGGAGACAGGTGCAGAAAAAGTAGTTGAGCATCTCCTGCCACACATGTCCTGTTTGAAACATACACACATATAAGTCACGGTTAGTGGCCATCATTAACTATGAATAAAACTGACCTCCAGGGATTTAGAAACAGAATCAAACAAAGAGAAATTAAGTCTACAGAGGAAGGTAATCCCTTCGGAGTGGCAGGTGAGGAAAAGAGCACAGGTTGGGGGGGACTGATGGCCAGTCAGGAGAGGAACTAAGGAAGCATGGGGGATTTAAAAGGAAGGAAAACAAACCACGCAGAGACAAGAGCATGATTAGTTTTTTTCACTACTTTCTGACTGTTCCCTTGTTACTAAATTCCCCAGAGTTTCTAGATGTCCCCAAAGACTTGCCTTGGATTGAATTATGAATCTCCTAAATCCCCAAAAAGCACAAAAATAGTATTTTCGTCCCGTTGAAGGGTTTGGGTTTCATGCTAGACTGAGAGGCCAAATGAGTAGAGGAGGGCAGAAGTGGCCCTGAGCATTGGGATTAATCAGTGAGATTATGGAGGGCTTCGAACATGAGAGCAGGACGCTTTACACAGCAGTGGCTCTGGTGGGGACGGTTCTGGAGGATTCTGAGAGGAGTGATGCTGGGGGAGAGGGATCAGAAGAGAGGGGAAGATGTTTGGAGAGTGTAGATTTAATGCCAACAAAAATATATTCTGCTTTATTTCCACTGACAACTTGAAAAGAGAAGAAAAGAAGAGACCTCATGAGTGGGAGATGTGGAGGAAAACAAGGTAAGAGGAAAGAGAGTGATCAGTGGAAAGGGAAAAGTGTCTGTTTTACCCGTTCAGTACAGCAGCCGGCATCAGGCCGAGCCTTTCCTCCCATTCTTCTGCAGATCACAACGTGCTGAGTCAGCTCATTATCTGATGGAGCCGTAGACAGCATGAGTTTAAATCTCAGCATCGCTGCGAGCGCTCTGGCTGCTTCACTCCACTCGCCCTCCTCTGGAACTGCTCAGCTTCACAACACAGAAAAAAAGACCCCGAGTGGCCTCAGAGTCTGTCCAGAGCCGCCAGCCATGACGGCCATCGTCCCGTCAACAGCAGAGGATCAGGTTTTTCCGACCTTAAAGTTGAATTATGTGGGATAGACCACCTGTCACGAGATCTGTTTTTTTTCTTCGCTTTTTGGTTTGTATAGCTCAAGTTTTACTTGTTTGTATGGTCCCTCACTTTTTGAGCTTCTGGTGTTTTTATTTGTTATTGATCACTATTTGTTTCTTTTGTGTATCTTGTTCCTGGACAAAGACTTTTTCCCCTCTGGTCACTTGCTCCTCTAGAGATCTGACTTAAGTCAACGTTTCTCTGCCTCTACCCACAAAGCGAGTGCAGCAAAGTTATTTAACTATTTTGGAGCGTTTATGGAGAAGCTGCAGCTCTTTTGAGACTATAGACAGCTGTCATTTCACTGTCTGACATCAGATTGGACCAAAGTGAGAGACTAAAGAAAAAGCTGGATGATGAAAAAATCAGGATCAAACTAAAAATAGACACAATATCCAAGAAATACACTGAAAATAGATCCCAAACATTTCACAAATGCTCCAGAACAAAAACAAATTAGTGGATTGAAATTCTAAAGTGAGTCCAAAAACAGAAACTGGATGAACCAATTAATCGCCCTAACCTGAATGTGTGGTAGGACATTAGAAACTCCCAGAGGGCAGGTTTCAGGGGCTCATCACTCTAAAATCAGGATAATCCTCAGGTAAAAACTGAGAGCGTTTTCCACCAGCCCATTTTAGCTAAGGCTCTGGTTCTGGGGTAATAATCGGGATAATCTGCCTTTAATAGCAGGATTACAGCAGGTTAGGGAGCTGTTCTTGCTCCGTTTTGGAGCTAAACTTTAATTCATTAATCAATTTATACCCCCTCAAAGCCTCCTGAGAGAAGTGAAGAGTGGGCCAGCGCTGCCTTATTCACATGAATTATTTTTTTTATAATAAAGCTCACTTACTTTTCTTTCGGCCAACAAATCCACTGAAATTACCAAAATCAACATTTATTATGACTATGCCTTGGCCTTTCAGTCTTGAACCATCTGATTTCTATTGAATATAACCAGTAACAGAAAGAAGGTTTACATTTTTCTGGAGACTCTACATAATTTTATGAAAGGTTTGGGGATTTTTCCTCCCACAATCTTCTGCTCACAGACATTCACAACTTATTTCGCCCCATGCGTGTGGACTAGTTTGAGGTCAAGAGTCTCAGCGCAAAGTCCTGAGTGAAATGTGATATAGAATTAGATTATCTATTTTCATAAAATGATATGACATAATGCAGAGAAATCTGCATCCGTCGAGGAGGAGAGATGTGATCTCTGCCCCTGGTTCTCACCACAACTCTTTCAGTCTTTTGTAAATGACTTCATGGTCTCCGGCCTTCTTAGTTACCCGACCTGCTTTTCAATTATCATAATCTTTTTACTTCCTCACTTTTCAATTCCAGTGTTTTTCCTCATGGGGACGTTGCCATGGAGACCACCCTGCTTGTGGTGGCTGGGGGATCCTGCTCTGTGGTGTGGATGTACTTCTAAAGGAGAATACAGATGTAGGACACAAACAGAAAAGCGCCATCAAATTTTAATAATGCAAATAAGTGCAGACGTTATGAGGCGGCGTGGGAGGAAGAGGCTCCTTTTTCAGGTTCATCACAACATGCTGTTTGTCATCTCCAGGCCCGCACAAACCCCCCCATTTCTCTGCCAACCCGTCAAGGCGACTTTCTTAATGGCTAGTGTGTGTGATAAACACACGTATGTTGATAAACACCCTCCCCCCCCCCCCCCCCCCCCTCCACCTTTGGGGGCACAGGTCCGTCCGGTGTGAAATGCACGCAAACATTTAAATATTTCAGGCTGTACTCTGGCTCTCGGACCAAGCGGGCGGCCAGCCGACACACACTTTGAGAGGTGGCGGTGACAGCCTCATGAATAGCCCATGAGCCAGCAGCTGCCCCCCCCCCCCCCCCCCCCCCCCCCACCAGGCCCCAAAAGGTTTTTTGTTTTCTTTTTTTTTCGCATAAAAAAGGAAAAGTTTCTCCTCCCGCGCCGGCCTTTTATCCGGTTCTCACGCCTCCTCCTCTCGGCTCAGACAGGAAAAAAAAGAGGACAAACTGCCACCTGACAGGTTGGAGGAAGAGGGAATTCCCCACGTGCTGACACTGATTTATCAGTTCGCTACACGGAGGAAGGCTCCTCCTTTTTTCCTTGCAACAACTCAGCTCTTCCCGTTTTTCTTTCTAACGATTTGTCCAAGATGATCCCCCTCACCTGTTTTTATCCTTTTGTTCTCAACCTGCCCCTTTATGCCCCTCTCTTTTTTTCAATGTTGGGCATCCTCCTTCTTTATTCTCTCCTTTTCATTTTCCTTTCAACTTTAGTGCTCCTCTTATCACCTTACCATCTCTCTTCCCATATTTTTTTTTACCAGTTTTTTATCTCTAAAGTATCTGTTGTCCTTTTTATTTGATTTATTTTTTTAATTTCTTTTCTATGACTCTTTCTGTTTTGCCTCATGTTTCTTTCCTTCCTTTCCTTTCCCTCCCATTCATAGCTTCAGTTACCCTCTCATCCCTCTTCTTTTTTAACTAAAAGAACACATTTCCCACTTGTGCTGCTACAGAGATAACTGTCCCAGGTTCTCTCCCTCTCATCCCGCTCTTAGAAAACCCCGAAAGCACTGATTTCTCTGAATGTCTGCGGCCAATTAGAGCGCTTCTCAGTCGGTGGGGGGGCGAGGAGATCAGAAAGACTGCTGAGGTCACGTCTCCAGACTTGCTTTGATCTTTGTGCCCTCTCAGGTGAAGCTCGCTCCCTTCCTTTCCCTCAGCCTTCGCTCTCCACCAGTCTATCTCCTCCTCCTCCTCATCATCTCCATCCATCCATCCCTCCGTGTCCCCCCTCTGTCTGTCTGTCCCCTGCTTTCAGAGCCCCTGCGAGCGCTGGCAGCCTGTCGATGAGAGGCATTGGTTGGCGGCCGGCGCAGTCGATGACCCTGACAGTGTGCAGTTATCGTTCTAATTAAGATGCCACACTTGAGTTAAACTGCAGCATTAGGATTTGATGGGGAATTGATCAGGGTGTCAGGCAGGATGAGACGGAGGGAGAGAGATGGGGAGGGGGAGATATGGTGGGAGGCAGAGAGACAAAACAGAAGCGTGTTCATTCGGAGAGGAGAGACGTGATAATGAAAAACAGCTTAACTCGTTCTGAAGGAATCTCTGCTGTCATGTTATCACATCATTCGAACCTTTTTGTCGTAGTTTTTGGCCCCGACACGCTCACATCTCTCTGTGCGTCCGTCAATAGCCGAAAAAGACATAAAAAAGACATTCTTGGTCTTTTTGTTCCATTATGCAGCTTTAATATTCATGAATGTCTCCATCGGTGTAGAAACGTCTTCTTCAATGAGCCACTTACACTCACAATTAGAATTTTAAAAACTTTTTTAAACTCCTGATCGCTCTTTAGCTGACTCCTTCTGAATGAACCTTCCGGCAACACAGTGGAGAAAACACTCATTTTCAGGAAAAACTAATCATTTCTTTGCTCATTCATAGTTTTTATAGTTATATATATGTTTTTTTTTAGTATCTGACGCTGTCTCAGGCTGAGATAGCTGTCACAATCTGAATGCCAGAGTGACTTTTAGAGAATCGGCCTGCAGGATGATCCTCTGATGCATGCTTTTGTGTTGTGTGTTTGATGAGTTGAGGTGAGTTTTGATGAGACGTGGTCAGAGTTTTGCACATTGAGGTATGAAGTCTGCAGGCCTCTTGCCTTCTGTACAGTAGAAAGACCCCAGTCGGGAAATAAACTGTAAAAGCTAGGATGCTAACACCACTGTGAAGCCGCCTCAGTCCTGTTGTGGAGTCTACCAGCCGGTCAGATGGTCTGCTACATTTATCCCCGAGGCCTTTTGTCAGGGACAGATGATGGTGTTGGTGAGATGTATGATGTTCTATAGATACTATATAAGTTTGTTTATACAAAAAAAAACACTAAAGCAGATTTCCAAGATTGAAAGGAAGAGACATGGATGTGGTTTTTATTAACTATACTTCCTTTTTTCTGATTTTTTTTTGTATTCTCGTCTGCATGCCTTCATCAGTCTTCGTGAACCCTCGATAATTCTCACTGTGATGGAGCTTCCTGTATGTTGGTGCAGTCTGAGGGCCTTCGGGGCGGAGGTTAAGATAATCTTTCGATTAAAGCTGATTGACAAGTCAATATCCTCAATGACCGGCGCTGAGTGTGTGCGTTTGTGTGTGTGTGTGTGTTTGTGTGTGTGTGTGCTCTCTGCACACCAGCCTGAGCCGAAGCTCGGACAGTCTCTTATTGCTTCTCCCTCCTGGGATTAGGCTGGAAACGGGCTCTTGTTCGAAGTTGCTGCTTCTTCGTACAGAACTCCAGCGGTTAGAGCCGAGCTGTTTGCAAACACCTGAAACAACCCGAGTAAACACGGCACGCCGCCGCGCCGGTGGCCAGGTGTCTCCCTGCAGAGGGCCAGCTGCGGTGCACGCATGTGAGGCGGATAAATATGAATGAGCCACACGAAGGCCTCATGCATTAAGGTGGGTGCGGCCATGCATATCCGCTCAGCTCACTGCACACATTCACATTTGGCATTTTGAGCACAGGAGCTTACAAACACGCACAGCACGGGCCGGACACCGGTCCTGGTTTGAACCACGGGCTGGCAAAGATGTGCCAGCATTTAGTCTGTCCGCTACCAGCATCAGGTAAACTGAGGCGGATTTACTTATGGAGAACTTTTCCAACAGAGTAAAATGTCCCGAGCAGGAAATAAAACAAAAAGAGAAAAAAGCCGAACAGAAACAGAAAAATACTTTATCCATGCCTCACTGTGGGGAAACGAAATATTTACATAGATTTTATATAAAAAATGTTAAATAAAAATACACTAGCAATCAATAGAAACAAATAATCAGATAACAAAAAAAATAATAAAAATATTCAAACTTATATTGACATTAGCATAAGCAGCTTTTATGTAAGTAAATATTGCTAATGCATAATCCTGAGGACAAAACATCTCCTATGTAAAGTACAAAAGAAGAACATCCCTCCATTGATGGAAGTTCCCTGAGCTGTACACAGCAGCATGCTGTGACCCCCCCCCCCCCCCCCCCCACCCCCCTCCCCTTGGGAAAAAATCAAATAAGCTGTTTGTGCTGATGCACAAAAACTGTGCTTTTCTTTTATGACACACAGCAAAACTTTCAGCGTGATCTTTTCCTGTGTTTTCCAGGACGAACGGATGGAAAATGTAACTGCTTAGAGAGATGAGACTGATTCTTCCAGTGAATGTTTTGTGGATTTTTCCAACAGATACCTTGTGGTTTTTGCTGTTGTTTCACACATGCAGCACACTGTGTTGATGGAGGTGAATATAGATGTTATACCTGTGAGTGTTTGGGTGGTAACAAAATTCCAAGTTGTGATTATTTTGTGTAGTGTTTGCATTTGATCTCTACACGTGCCACTACTTTCATGAAAACTGGATCAACTGTGACATAATGGCTTGATTTGTGTCTTTGAAATAATCAGAAATGGGTCAAAATTGAGAAAAAGGATGGGATTGTTTCCACTTTTTCCTTCAGTGTGAACATAACTTAAGTACAAAGAAGATAAAATAGTACAGAGAAGGTCCCCCTGCTCAGGCACATCTCCACCTTGCCCTGTCACGTCTCCGTGTGTGTTCACTTGTGTTTGTGTCAGGTCTGCTCAGTCAGACGCCTCTTTCGGAGCAGCTGTTAGCAGCTGGCAGCACTCTGAGCCGGCCGTGTGTCAGCTGTCATTCACGTTTCCTGTCAGCGCTGATGAAAAACCCCTCCCTCAGGTGCCTCATGTCACTGTGCCCTTCTCCTACTCAGACCAGCCACACCAGTCCAGATGTGACCACCCACAAACACCGTCAGTCCTTTCTCATCCATCTGCAGCTGCTTTCAACAGAAAACACATCCACAAGAGCTGGTAGTTGGACAGTGATCTTTTACTATGAGTAATCAGTTCATTGAAACTTAAAGGTGCATGTTGTGTCTAACTTAAGGACATTTAAAAAAATCTTGCATGTGTACACCACTGCGGTAAAGGATTCTTTAATTTATCTTAAATGAGACATATTTCATTAGAGCCTAAATGCAACATATTTCAAATAATCTAATAGACATTACACCAGTTCCTTTATTGTATGCAGACAATGCACCAAATTTTACACAACCAAAAAATATCATGTGCCATATTTTAAATTCTTACATCTTCAGTATGACAAGAAAGTATAAACAAGTAGTTTTTTACTCCCCACAGTGAGACTCTTCACACACATACACAAATACAGAGGCAGAAAGCCTATTTTGATAACCATTATGGGAGGAAATGGTTGCAATGCCACTAAACCTCTCATCTTGTCTTACAAGGCACTTGTGACCAACCTAACAACCTGAAAATGTTCTTGATTACATTTAAGATCCCCAAGGCTATTCCATTCATTGATTACCACTGATGGTGATCATTTACATAAGTATAGGAATGTTCAAGGTTAGTTCATGCTAAAATGATCTCTTCAGACCGTTTCAGTTAATCTTAAAAAATAATGCATTTCCGTAGAATCAAGGTCCATGCGTGGGCCTCTGCATGCTTTCCTCCACTCCATCTGACGACCGAGAAGAGCTATCGACTAACCATCAAATTTTCTATCTGCACGGCAGGCCATTTCTCCTTGTCTCAGCACTCCACACCTCTTCCATTATAGCTCATAATCTCATCTGAACAGGCAAATGACCCTCTGAGACGTACAGAGCGAGAGGGAGGGAGGAAGAATGAGCATAACACAAGTACAGTATAGTTTTAATAACATCCCCCTGCACCACCCACTTGATTTAGGGTCTTAATGAATATTTTATTTCAAATGTTCTTCTTTCTTTACATTTTAAATGGTCTGATTTAGTGAAGCTCTACAGAAAAATCAGGAGAAAGTGGATCCAGTTACGAAATGCTCACCTCACTGAAAGGTTCATAAGGTCCTTTCTTCCACCAACTCAAATTCTGTTTATTTTATTTTGGCGTGCAAGTCTTTATTACTTGATGTTCCTATTCTCTTTAAACATTCAAAACATTATGTTGTGAATAAAACATTTTAATTTTTTTTTTTTTTACTTCTTTGGCAAGGGTCGACATCCTGCAGTAAAATTGATAGTCCACATGAAGTTAGACATGATTTCTTGCCTTTTGTAGGCACAAATATGCAAAGATTGCATGCATTTAAAGGTTTAAATGTCAGTGCTTAATGTAATTCTGACTTCCTGACCTTCATTATAAACTTCAAACAAAACTTAACCCACAGACAAGATGCTTTAGACAACCTGAATCGGATGAAAACACTTCCTTTCAGTGATATCAAACACACAGAAAAAAAAGAGAGCTACTTGAGCTATACATTTCATGTGACTGCTTTGTGCACAGCTAGAGCATCTTTGATGATGGAGCTTGTGTTTTTCTTCTGAAACACCACGTGTGAGAAAGATGGGATAATAATCAGGAATCAGATGTTTACCAAATAAATAAATTCAGCCTTTTAAGAGCACCGATCAGAGGAAGCAGAGAAGGAGAGACAGGTGGCTGTAACCAGTCTGAGCTATCCCTCTCTGGACAGAAAACAGCCCGGATAACTGTCTTACCCCTACCGTGCTGATATGCTGGGTTTGGTTTCCGTGCAATCTGACCAAACATCTCCTCTCTGTGCTTTGTTCCGGAAGTCTTGAGCTTTGCTAAGATAAACCTTGACCTATCACCTGCTGACTGAGGCTTTCAGAGTCGAGGGTAGAGGTAGCTCTTGGGTTTCTGACCTTCAGGTGATTTTGCAGTGACGTCCACTCCTGGGAAGATTGACAGCTGTCCTGAATGTTTTCCACATGTGAATAATATGCCACTCTGTAGAATGATGTACTCTGGATCCTTTGTAAATGACCTTATAGCCCTTCAGATTGATGGGAAGCAACAGCTGCTTCTATAGCATCGCTGCTCATGCTTTTCCTCCTCGGCACTGAGTTAACACACACCTGAGTGCTGCACATCAAATCAGAAAGTCTAGCTTTAAGTTTCACAAACAGCTTCATGACACAGTGGACCATGTCGCATTGGAGCTCATCTGAAACTGTCTTTATCTAATTTTGAGACTTGTAAAGGATTTCTAGAAGAAACGTTTTTTTTTTTTTCTGTTTGATTTTTAAAATAATTAAAACTTTCCGTTTCTTGAACAAAGGGGGATAACTCCTCCCCCTTCTTCCTCCCGGTGACCACTGACAGTGATATCTCCACTCTTCTCCCCGTTTTGTCCAGGTTTCTGTCAGTTTGGGATCCGTCCCAACTCGCCACCATCAGCGCCTGCTGGTTACCGGGACAACTGCATCCCGAGCGGTAATCGGTCCAGCCTGCCATCTTGCTCCGGCTCGCCTTCTGTTAGCAGCAATAACTCCTGCCAAACGAGGCTTAAGACCCCTCGCCTCCTACGCCCTTTATGGGTGCTTGGGGAAACAATGGGGCGATACAAACCATCCTCACCCCATCCCTCACTGAACTGTATTTCTCCTCACCCCCCACACTCCATTTATTATTCAACCACTCTCTTACACACAGATACAAAAATACATTTAAATATATTTTTAGATATTTATGGATATATATAAATATTTATATAAATATAGATATAGATAAATAATTATATACATACATGTATGTATGTATATGTATAAGTATGCTTGTGTGTCCATGGCTGAAAGTGTGGTCTGTAACCCTATGTGTTCCCCCTCCCTCCTCTGTTCAGTGATGGATGGAGAGCCAGAGGAATTAACCTTGGCTTTATGGGGACTCCTCTGCCTCTCACTGCTGTCTGAAATCCCCGTTTGGCACTCTGACTCTTGATCATGCTCTCCCTGGCTCTGCGTGTGTGAAGGGTTCGTCTCAGCAAACCTCCCATGAGCAGGGCCAATGATGCATATTGAGAATTGCCTCCAAATGAGAAGTGATTTGTTTCTCCTTGACTGGAAGCAGTTAGTCAACAAAGAGGGCAGTGTCCGTGGTGACAAGTCTCAAGTGTACATGGCAGGGAACAACAGGGGAAAGACACAAGGGTGCGTTTTGGCTGCAGCACATCCTCATCCATCCAGATTATGCTTGGAACAGACACGTTACCAGCATCCAAGCGCGGAAACATGAAAACGGAGGGAATGACGATGGAACCTAAAGTGTGAAAGCTTGTTTTAATCCAAACGATATGCTGCAAATGCATCAAACTGAGAGTAATAACACCAATAACTCATTATGTTTGATTTATTTAGACACAAATCAATGAAGTACAACCTATGAAATTGGCACACTGGAGTGCTTACGAGACCTTCTACAACCACCTGCCCTTTTCCCCGATCTCAACCCTTCTCATACACACACTATACACCTCAAAACAATATATGGTGTGGTGGAACATAGTGGGTTTTCATCACTGAGGATCATATAGCTACCGTGTGATTGCACTCCATATCAGCAGCTGTATCAATCCAATAAGTGAGTACTTTAGGGTAAAATGATCAGCCCTGCTGTACACGCCTATAAAACCAGCCGCGGTGACATGTCACACAAAGCCACCGACCCCACTCTTAACCTCTGTCTTCAGCCCCCGCCAGCCGCTTCACCCCCCAGCCAATTCCAGGTAGTGATTGCAAAGTGGGAGCATGGGCCAGAGGGGAGAATGACAGGGGAGGGAAAGTGAGGCAGGCTGAGTGATGAAGGTTAATAGTCCATCTCTTTTTAGCGGCTGTAAAGGGCCCGGACAGTCTGTTAGTGCTTTGAAGCAGGTCAATCGTACATGTCCCTTTGTATTAAAGCTCAGAGGTGACAAGCAGTTGGAAAAGGGGGGTGAAGGGAGCTGTAAGGAAGTAGTCCTGCTGAATTTTAGTTGTAGAACTGCTTCACAGCCAGCTTAGACGACTAAACTATGAAAAAATCTGTACGCTGATTTTTAATTTTAAGTGTAAGCATTAGCTACTATTGTGTTTTCCACTGAATTTTGCTCAGTTTCCTTGATTCTTAGAGGCAAAAAGGTATTTTTTCTGTATGGGTAAATACATTTCCAAATTCTGAGACATTTTTGTTAAAAAAATAGCCAAACAACAGACTTTCAAAAAGAGTCAGAAATGTTGTCCTTTGGTTAAATTAAAATAAGAGTTCAACCTATGCTGATCAGCAACTGAAGTTCTCTCATTTACTAGTTTATTCAATCAATATCACCAAAAGATGCTTATCAGCTATAAATTACCAAAAACAAGAGATAGAAATGCCTCAGCTGCTCAGATATCAGAAATAGTCACATTTGTGAAGAATGCAGTCCTCAGTTCCAGTCAAAGTCGCCATATCTGTACACTTTTTTTTTTATCATACTATGATGCATTAAAATCCAATATTTTTATATCCATACATAGTTATATATGGATGTAAAAATATTGGATTTTACTCATATTGCTCTCTGATCATAAATAATAAAAACAGATCGTCAGCATTCAGGCTTTCCTTGTTATGGGAACTGCGTATGGCCTGGACCAACTCCAGGCAGGGCGGAAAAAAGCCAGAAATGACAAATTACTGTCTTGAAATTCATAGCACTCTCTCTGTCATACAGAAGACGAACGGATTTATATCAGTCTAACACTTGCCAAATAGATCGGCTAAAGTTGTGACAACCATCCTGTAAAAGTCTTTACACGTTGCTTCCGGCTCAAAGCCAAACGACGTCTCCATCAGACGTCCCCAGCACTCCACACGGAGACATCATGCTGGTTGTTTGTCTCCACGACAGGCAGAGGAAGCGGACGTTTGAAACTTGTGATCAGGTGTGGCGGTTCGAGCTCGTCTGTCTCCCCATCAGTTCGTTACCGTGACGATAGAAGCTGAGCCCTGTCCCCTTTTAGTGTCACTCCTGGGGATGTCCAGCGTCACAGGGATGGGACTGACAGTCCAAGGAACACACGTGTGTGTTTGTGTTTGTGGGGAGCGGCTGAGTAGCCCTGGCAGTCTGTCCCAGAGGATCAGCTTTTCCTTGATGACCCGCTGACCCCTGCACACACACAGCAGCGCACAGGGGAGGTTTGTTATTTACTCAGCCGCTCAGAAGGTGCACAAAAACGGGACGTGGCGCATACTGTCCTGAACAAAAACCGGAGAATTCCACTGTCTGCGATCGGGGATCTTAAAGTAGCTTTGAAATACAAAAAGGAGACACAGGAGCAGGAAATAAAAGAACACGAAGGGGCTGTAACAGGTTGGTCATTACCTGATTGATAGCCTGATAACTGAAAAAAGAGCTAAAAGTCTAGAACATATAAAACAAAAATTAGGTTTCTGCTGCTCACCGAAGCCTTTCTTTGTTTTTGCTGCATGTGATAAAGATGGCCTCCTCAAGGCCTCCTTTTTGTCATTTTATGTTATTTTTGGGGGTCAAACTAATACAGACAAACTGTTCCTCCATTTTTTAAAGCCCTTTAAGTTACTGTTGTTTTCACAAAAAATCCTTAAAAAGGCAAACATTCATGTTAACTGAAATTAGGATCAGAGGCTGTATTAAATCTGCACATCTTATGCACATTTCTGCAGTCTCAGCATTAACTTTGTGACTTTGCTACTCTAGCCATCACAACAGCAGCCTTTTTGTTGGAGTTGTATCTGTTCTGGGAATACTGGAAAACCTAAAAATGACTAAACTAATTGGGTAATAACCCTGAAACCTCTGATAAAGAAATGTATTATCACCAGTGCAGGCCGCAAAGCCCCTTTGGCATCAAGTGGAATACGTTAAGCACATTTAAGAGAGGACAAAAGACAAGAGGTTTCAGTTACACACTGCAGCAGTGATCAGCAGTCCAAATCTGACCAGCAAGATATGGAAAGTAGTGATGATCATGTAGGAAAATGTGCATTTCCATGAAATTAAGCTCTTTCTATGTGGAGAAGAGAGTTAGGAAAGTATGATATGTGCACAGGTTTTAGTCTTTATTCTCATGAAAACATTAAACAAAGCGGACCAGTGTCCCCAACTTTGGTTCTGTCTCATGATCAGGTTCCTAAAGTGTGTAATCCAGGCATGGAGAGCTTTTCTGCAAAACCTGAAATTTTCATGCTGAACTACTACAGACAGTTTATTTGGGGCTTTTTGTGCCTTCTACAAGGTATGTCAGCTCAAGTTTCAGCAGAATCCCCCTTATCTGTGCACAGATTCAGGAGGGTAAATCAGAAGTAAGTAGTATCTTTTTTTGGGGGGGGGGGTTGCACGTATGATTTAAATGTAACAGAAAGGCAGCGTGTTGACACATGTAGAGCTCAGCATCATCTGTGTAGAAGTTTACACAAGGATCATGAAAGAGACCTCACGTTTGCTGCGTGTTGTGAGATAGCTGAGCTGCGCGGTCACACACGCACTTTCAAACCCACACGATGACACAGTGGGCAGACAGGAAGGAGAGACAGGTCCCTAAGATGCGGGGGGAGGAGGAGCTGCTCAGCTATTTCCTGCATCTGAGGAGGAGCATTAGACCCAAGACAATGTCACAGCCAATCACCTTCAACTCTGTCACATGACTCTCTGCAGTTGGCCGTCTCGTCGTCCTTTATCACTCCTAAACATTCCTGACAAGCTCCGAATCTGAGAGACTCCACATGTCAAAAACCCACCGTCCTCCCCTCGTCTCCTCTCCTCTGCCGCTTTTTTATTCTTCCTTTTTTTCCAAACTCTCCCTGTCTTTCCTCCCTTCATCTCTCCTCTTCGTGTCCACACCAGCTCATTGATCTCTGTCAGTATTGAATGTCAGAGACACGTTCAAAGATGCTTTTCGTTCCCCATTAATAATTCACACCGCCTGAATCATCAATAATAATTCTCACAGAGCAATCATTCAGCTTTACCACCACTCTCCTTCCCTCTTTGTCCCCCATCCCTCTCTTCCTCTCTTTATCCTCTTCCTGCCCTAGGCCATTCTTCCCTTCCACACCTTATTCCCTACTTAAACTCCACTCGCTCTGTGATATCTCTTTTTGCTTATTCGGCCTACTTTCCAAGCTCTTTTATGTGTATCATATCTTCATCCTTTTTCCCTTGGCAAGGCATTTTTTCATGAGGTCAGTTTACACTTTTACAGTGATGGATTATCTAAACTCGACCGATTCCCGCCATATTCTCATGAAAAAAAACTTTTCTTAGCTGTTTTTCTGTTGTTTTCCTCTTTTTATCGAGTCGTGAAACATTAGGATTATTGCTTGACTTACGGGGCAGACCTTCTGTGGTCTTCTTCCTTAACTGAGGCTATAATTCAAGTCCTGTCAATCACCTGCTCAAAAATGAATGAGGATGGACTATGTGTCACCACCCAGCCAGTGTATATTCACTTTAATAGATATAGTGGAGAGGAGGAAGAGGCAGAGGAGGACAAATAGAGGCAGAAAGCCTCTCTTAATGTACATGTAAAACTCTCCTGTGGGTCTATGCCAAGTGTAAGTGGTTGAGTGATATTGGCAAAGGGAAAGAGGAGGGGATGGAGGGAGAGAAACTGTCAGATTTAGGCATTTTCCTTAATGCTATAAGAGCTTATTGATATTTTGATTTTCACTGGGGGCCGGCAGGTGCTGAGGCAGCTGCTTTGCGCTGCGTCTCTTTACGGGCGAGAGATGTGGAGTTCATCCCATTCCGCTCACGGAAAACCGCCCCGAAAACTGCCTCCTGGGAATGTCGGCGAGCCCAGGGAGAAAAAAGAGGGAGAAGGGGCTTCTGCAGAGAGCGTGTCATCTGAGGTCCATCGGTCTCAGGACCTGTTCCACTTTATTTTCATGACTGCTGGCCCCTGTCAGGGCCGGAGCTCACAGGCCGAGGGCCAGCTAAACCCTTCCCTGTTCAGACATCTGCAGAAATCAGGCCCTAAACCACTCACAAAGCACTGGCAGAAATTCAGATCAGTGGTATGAATGTTCGTAGCTAATTTTTCTGGAGACACTGACCTTTACTTTATTGGAGGCCTGCCATCTACAGATCACTATAAATGTGATCAACACAGGTGTGTTGCTCTGCTTATTGCTCTCAGGCTTGTAAAGCCCCAAATCTGAAGCAGAGGACCTAAAACAAGCTTGATAGGATCAGACGAAAGGGCTTGGGATCCCGGCTGATGGTATGAGAGAAGTAAGAATGTGTTTTTCTGAGAATAATGACTTAATCTAACCAATTTTTTGAGGGGAAGCTGTGGTTAGGGTGAACTGGCACATTGTGAACTAAGATAAGAGGACCAACTGGACCTTTAACTTTAGCTGGTCAGTACAAACTTTGTCCAAAAGTTGAAGTCATACATGCAAACAAGACAGCAAATGAGATCAGTCCAAATGAAAATAAACAAAAAAGAGACTTTTGCATTAATGGTTGAAACATTTAACTGTAATGGGCTCAAATACAGCAGATTTTTATCAAGCAAAGCCCCTCAGCACCTGATGGATCTGAAGTCTTACTCAGATCAGATTCATTTGTCCTTCTTTTATGTTAACGAGAGTCATGGTAATTATTTGCAAGGGAAATATGGACAATAAAGTGCCATAAGTTCTCCAGCTTGGATAAATTATCACTTGTTATTAGTTTTACAGCAAATAAATACAAACACTCCTGTGTCTAATTACTAAAAGAACAAAATCATCTCCCAATTTTTGCCCATCACAAGTCTCTCCGGCCCATTTTTTGTCTTTGATGGGAACTCCAACAACTCTCCAGAGATTCAACCACAGAATACAGCCCTGTGTGCTTAAACCACACCACAATCAGCCTCCCTAATGCCGACGTGCCTTTTCCCCCAGGAGGTCAAGGAGAAACGGAGTCGGTGTCGAATTGACTGTTGAGAATGAAACCAACCTGCTCTGAGGCTCAAAGTCAAGTCGCTGTAACTGAGCACAACTTGACTGTCAAGGAGTTCAGACTGCACTTCATCAGAGCTGCTAATCCACTTAACTTCTGCATGTACATAAAACCCACCCAGAGTCAATGGGAAAAGTCTCTGTAAAAAGCCACGAATGCAAGATTTCCAACATGACGCAGCAGGATGACCCACCTTTAAATTTCCTGAATGGATAGATTGAGTACTTTCACCCCAAAAATGAAAAGGAAAGTACATAATTATCTGTTTGTGCTACTAAAAAACACCTGTCCCTAGACCTATTGAGGTTTATTGTAATTTGGGATGAAAATACCGTTCTTATATAAAAATGATAATCTTTCATATTTGTATCTGCCTAAAATTACATTGAGCTGGTTGGGCATACATTAAGACTAATCTGCATATTTGACTGATTTTCGAAAGCAAAATATTTGGACCAGATTTTCTAGAACTGTAGAATTTGATGCTGACTTCATGCATAAAGCAAAAATAAAAAAGAAAAGGAGTGCTTCCACACTAAAATAAAACTGAAATGTAGGTCCATTTCATATGAGGGTAGACTCACATCCTGGCTCGTGCCCTGGTGTTGTAACTGAGATCAGAGAGTGGAGCAGAAGTAATAAAGCAGCAGGGGGAAAGCGGCTGGACTCGGTGTGGGAGTCTGCTGTGGTTTTTCTGTGGTCGATGAGTGCTGCTGTCTGCTGATTCGCAGATTTACAAACCAGTCATGTGACACCAGTGAAAGATGGCAAACAGTTTGGGGCTCTCATAAAACCTGTCTGTGATATCTGTTTCCGTTCACTTTTATTCATACAGCCCAAAATTCCATGAAAAATAGTTTGGAATTGCTTCAAACATACAGTCCAATCCAAGCCAGTTCTTTGTAATGTGTCATGATCCAATCAATGACAGTTAATCAAACACCAAAGTGGCCCAAATCACACAGAACCAATCACAACAAGAGTTTTTATTGAACTCTGAAACTAATATTTGATAGAATCTGGATAAAGAAGAAACCTTCATTGGAATCAGAACCAGGAAGAAACCTCTGAACCCAAACTGTCAGCTAGTTCTACAGAGAGGGGATGGCTCTGCCTCCCATTCTGCTTTGAGAGTAAAGAGCTCTGCTGGGAGAATCTCCAACTGTGAGCTCTGTAGACACCATAGAGCTGCTCATTCAGAGTTTCATCTATGAGGAGCAGAAATTTAGATTCTTTTCTGAGTTTAACAGTCTCTTTTCAGGTTTATATGGACCTGAGTGTGGGATACAAGCCAAGCCTTTAATATATGTTAATATGGGTTCCATCACCAGAAAAATGAAGCTACAAACAGTTCTGACGTCTGAGTAGCTTCCGTTCTCACGCTCTCACTCATATTAAATATAATCTGTAAATAGAAACCATTGATTTGTTTGCTGTGGCCTCAGTGAAGTCCACAGGTAAGGGATATTCAACACCTGAGGAGGACACACTCACCTGAGTCAGAGGGAGGCCTCCATCCCAGAGAAAACACACAGCACAACGACTTCACAAGATGAGAACTCAATAGACTGCAGCTGAGGAAGAGACACAGAAGGGATTCCTAAAACATGGTTTGGACATGCGCATAGATGAAACGGTGGGTGGATTTGGAGAAGGAATGCTGAGGATGAAGCTGCCAGGAGAGAGGAGACAACAGGATTTCCATTCATCAGGACACCTTTTTAGTCACAGAAGCCTGAAAAGCTTCAGAATGGACAGCTCAGGTGAAGCATGTGTGCTTCAGCAGCGATACAGGTGCGGCAGCTTTAACTCTCTGTGTCTAAGGGAGACATTGGTAAGGGATATCCAACACCTAGGAGGAAAGCTCACCTGAGTCCGGTGCCAGTTTTCACTTCCTGTACTTATCGACTCCAGCTTCCTGTTGCAGGAGGAAGTGGCCACGCAGCACGCAGCCCGGGTGAAACTGGAGAGAGTGTTTGCGCTGCTGCGTGGGGATTGTGTCGGCAAAAAAAAAAAATCAGCCTCCGGATAAATTATGAATGAGAGTGATGGAGGGGATAAGGGGAGGTGGAGGGAGACGGAAGGTGGGGGCATGACGTTATAGTGTTATCTTCTGTTTTACTGAAACAGCTGAGAGGGAGATAAGTGACACACACTTAAACAGCGTCCTGCCCCGTTTTACACCCCAAGCCCTCATTCTGCAAGCTAAAGGTGCAAATGAGGAGAAAATTACCAGCTCTCCAATGCAAAAATCTTCAAAAAAGTCCCAAAAGTGGAGCAGAGTTCAAGGTAAAAAAAAGTAAAAAAGAAGAATCCTTTAATACCCCAACAGGATAAAAGATTAACAAGACCAATGCATCACGTGAATATTATAAAAACTGGAAGTAATCACTTCCAAGAATGAAGAATTTAAAAAAAGAGAATAAATCTAAATACACAACATTTTATTCATACATTTTTATCAAATTAATTAAAAGATCAGTTGTCAGTGTAGAAAATCAAACAAGATGAAGACAAAAAAAAGAATGATGAATGAATAAAATCAATAAATCAACAGAATCAGTCAAATGAAGGACAAGGAAAAGTTGTTGTGAATGAAAGTAAGTTCAGGAAATGATGGCTTAGAGAGAAAAAGGAAACAAAAGTTGGAGGAAAACAATGAAAAGTAGAAGGCAGAACAGGTTTTTACCCAAGGAGAGCTCTTTTCTGCTGCTAACGACAGAAAAGCAAGCAGAAAAGAGCAAAAAGCCCCAAAATAAAAAAAAAGATGGAGGTGCTTTGAGGTGTGTTTCCAGCCCTGAACACGTGGTTCAGAACCCGCCGCGTTCAGGTACAAACGGACTCTCCGTGTGACCCGGAGCAGGAGGACACACGCAGAAAAGCAGCCTGATGAATTAAAGACAAGCCCTCATTTGATCCATAATTGATCATCTTTATAGGAGGTGGGTGGTGAGTAGAAAACAGAGGGAGTCTGATCTGGATAACAAGCACCGTTCCTGACGGCTGTACGTGACCGCAGGATGGAGAGAGGCGGGCATGAGAGAGCCTCGCTTCCACCGCTTGATGTTTCCCCCTCTCTTCTCTTTTAATGAGTGTCAGAATGCTGGTTTCTTTTTTTATGAGGAAAAACAGAGTAGGGGGGGTTGCAAGGGGAGGGAAGGTGGAGGGGAGGAAAAACAAAATAACAAGAAAGCAGAACAAAGAGCAAGCGTTTCTGATAAAGTGCTTACGGAGCGTTTGCAGCAAGTTCTGCAGACGTGGAGTTGAGCTGATGTAGGGCACCAGCCCACAAGACGGGAGTGGGTTTATCCCGGTGATTAGAGGCGCGCAGCAGGAAGCTCAGGTACGCCTGCACATGAAACGGCACCGGGATGATTTCCACCACGCCATCCGGTGATGGCTGCACTTAAAAAACCTTTTTAGCTATTTGTTTGAGTTTATGCAGCCACACCGGACCCCGTTTACAACTTCTGACAGCTTCGCCCTCTCTTCTGGCCCAAAAATGAGCCAATCCGCCCATTTTTACATAGAAGGCCTCTCTCAGCTCATCGTAACACTTTGTGCAAAGAGAAGGAAGCTACGCACTTGGAAAGATTCAGGCTATCACCTGACACTGAGAATAAACCGATCACATAAAGATTTATTTGGAATTTGATCGGAAAGAGAATTAAAACTGTCACTATGTCCACATGGCTAAACTCACACACATCCTTTGGTTCAATAAAAGCTGTAAAAGCTCATTAAAACAAACTTTGTCAATCTATTTTCTGCACATACAAAAAGCAGTGAAAATTTAGCACACTTTTCTCTCAATCAAGCGGGTATAAAACAAAAAAAATTATGGATTACATCTCTGCATAATTATGCATTTTATACCTTATATTTCTCTTTAAATCAACAAAGATAGAGGGGCGTGCAGTCATCCAGTGCACAGGACCATTATAAGCTTCTAAAAGTTTAGCATCATCTAATAATGCCTGTCTTTTCCACAGCTAAGCAAAGCTAAAGGACCAAAAACAGCCAATTAGGGCCTTTCTGGAAGGATTGATAAGCCTTTCAGCTTTTGAAAGGAGAGCAAGGTTATTTGCAAAGTAGAGGTGTTCCAACTCAGAGGATGGGTCCAGTGGAGGCGTCTGAATTGTCTTCTGTGTGTTGGTTGGGATCCAGTCAATCAAAAAGAGGGAGAGGATAAGGTGATGCACTGGTCCACTCTGGATTTTACGGGGTACCATTCTGGGTGGGATGCTGAGAAGCTCAGCTAGTGGTCTCCTGTGAGTGTTCAGAGTCAAGACCAAACCAGGAGAGGCCGCACTTCAGTGTTTTGCTCCTGAAACCAGAGATTCTTCCAGTAGAAATTCAGACCGGTGTCAGCTCTGAACGTTTAAATGCAGTCTGAAAACAACTCTGTTTAGCTGGGATAAGACAGCTAAAGGTGTTTATCTGCACTCTCTGCTTGAATCTAACTAATTATTGATTGTTTTTTATGTTTACAGAGGAAGAAAACCATGAAGGAGGGGCTTAAGTTAAAGTGTAATATAACACAAACTCTGAGTTACAGAGACGCCTGTCAAGATTTCAAGAAAATGGTGAGTATTTAAAGCCATGATGACGTTCTAAGGGTAGGTTTTAAACAAAGAAGTTTGGATTTCCTCCATGACAATTGTAAAAAAAAAAAAAAGCCCCATTGGTTTGGGGCTTTTAAAGTAATTAACTGCCAAAAAACAAAAACCTGAAATCCTGGAAAGCTTTTGAATTAGACGCAGAGTGACTGAAGAGTTTCCATGTGCCCCAAAACAGCTGTCATCTCTCTCCTACATCTGTGGACGGCAGGCAGGGGGATTTGTTTACCTCTTAAGGAGAAATGGTCTTCTATAGAGATGTTTGTCTGCTTTAAAGCCCCGGGTTTTATTAATAAAACAGCGGGAGCTGTCACGGCGCACGCCTCTTCCCGAACGCGCCAGCACTGAGAGGGCGAGTGTGATCAGAGCGTGGAGGCCCGCCACGCACGTCAGTAGCTATCCTCCCTCTTTACAAACGGGGTAAACGACGAACGCCACCCAGACAAAATGCCAATAAAAAGCTATACGGTTTCTAATGACTCCCAACAGCAAACTGCAACCCCCCCCCCCCCCCCCCCCTCCTCCCCCCCCCCCCCCCCGGAGCTGTCTGTTCCTGCAGAGCGCCGCTGAAAGCCGGAGACGCCGCCGCACGATGAGCTCTGACTCCCGGCGCGGCTGGCCGGGGACGTTAGGCCGTTGTGACAGGCGCTGTCCACGCCGGCCCCCGTTTGTGGAGACTGACTGCGTCCACGGCGACAGTCCTGTCAAACCAGGTCGGGGAAGAAAAGAGAAGGCACACATGTCTTTTAAGTGGTGCCCGTAAGGTTCCAGGATGTTTTCACTATCACAGGTGCTTTGGAAAGATTATTTTTAACCGATAAGATCCATATTCCCTCAAAGGGCAATTACAGGGAATGGAAAACTGACCAAATGAAGGCCATGTATCACATTGAAAATGTTCTTTTGGTCTTTTTAATGAACCTACTTTGATTGAAATGCTTTGTTACACCTGTGCACTCCAAAATCGTTTGTGATCCAACAATAAACCTTAAGTTAAAAAGAAAAACAAGTCTAAAATTGACTCAAATATTGAAAGTAAAATCATTAAAAACTGTTTGGACAAACTGGAAAAGAAAAAAGGAAAGTTGAAATTTAAAAGAACACGGTTAAAGGAAAAAAGAGAAGGACAGAAGAAGAAAAGGAGAAAATCTATCATGAAATAAAGATGAATGATAGAAAAACCGGATAGAGTGGATGTGAAAAGAAGCAGGAATCAGAGAAGGAGGTACAGAGCTACCTGGACAGGTGCTGTCACCTCTCAGTGTTTTCAGCTGTCAGGAGAAACTTTTCCAGCTTTTCTGTACCGACGGCGTCCTCGTCCCGCTCTCTGTGAGAGCTGGAGGGCTGCTAAAAGAGCCATCCATCCATCCATCAAACATCTATCCCTCCATCCATCCATCCATCCATAACCTAGTTGGATTCTAACTTACAAACTAAGTTTATATTAACTCCTATAAGTTTCATTGAAGACCTTTTTCTATTCTTGTTTACATAAAAAAAAACATGAATCCGAGTTTCAAATTAGCTCTCAAGCACTGAAAAAACTCCCTTTAAAAAGCTGATATGCAGGTATTTTACTTTCCACAGGTAGAAATGCTGCAGCATGGAGCTGAATGTCAACTTCAAGTTATCATTACAGCACTGTTTGGTCTATAATGGAGAAATCTGTCCATATGCTCCTAATTATCTTTACATTTTCCTCTCAGCCACAGTGGTACTGGACTGGAAACAGCCACCCTGTGTTTAGAATATTAAGTCAGCTGATATTTCCAGGACCAAAACGAGGCAAAGTGACAGTAAATTCAGCCTGATTGAGCATCAAATAAAATAAAAAAGTGTCATCACACGGCCACCAGAGCACCATTAGATAAATGCAAAATAAAACCTTAAGTACCATAATCACCAGTGTGCAATTAAATATGAAATGAAGATGTCAGTGGAATAGACACCAAGTGGCCATAACTGCTGTCCCGTATCAGCCCCGCCAGGCCGGAGCCGTAAAGCTCGTGTTTGTTTGCTCCCCCCTCCATTTTACTGGTGTGCCTTTACGGTCAGGTCTCAATCATATACAGTATCTTAACGATGATGGTAATTAGACAGTGGGCGTGATGTAAAAATGTAAAGCAGGTGAGTGATGGAGTGCTGGGGGGGGGGAAGAAGAGGGAGAAAGTCAAAGAAAACTTGGCCGGGAGGCAGATTGATCCGCGGGTCATAAACAGCTCCGGGTCGCAATCCTGAGCTTTTCTTTGGGTTTAATACAACTAGTCTGACTCTGCTGTGTGGCTTCATGGAAACACAAACACCCCCCTGTGGTCCTGTATTAACCCACCGGGGGATATCAGTGATAAATAAACCACAGAGCTGTGTGCATGCATGTGTGTGAACAAGCAGGTGGAGTAATGATTAGATTTCCATTAGTAAAAGGGGTAATGAACGCCAGTGTGTGTGTGTGTGTGTGGTTGTGTGTGTGTGCATGTGTGTGTGTGTGTGGTAAGAGGTGAATTAAAAGCGCATTGACTATGTGGCAGCACATGCTATATATTAAGGGCAAGCAAAGCTGGCTCAAGCCAGCAGACCTATTCATCTTCTGAGGAAGGCCCTAAACCCCCCCCCCCCCCCCCCCCCCCCCCTCCCCGTGGCTGCCACACGCCCACATCTACAGACCCCTCCCCTTTCCCCTCCTCCCAAACATAATCAAATTAATTAACATTCCTAAGATCCCACGCTCATTAATCTATCCGCAGTGGTCAGCAGAAAGGGCTGGCCGGCACAGAGCAAATTTACTTCTTGTTGAAGTTTTGGAGCCAATGCAGATATTTTTAGTTCAGACTAAAATGTTGATGGCCCAGAGTGTTCAGTGCTACAGCTTCCATTCTTCCACCGATTGTTTTTCTCTCCTTTGTGACAGTTTTTCTTCTAATTAAGTCACAGAGAGTTTCTGGCTGTTCACACAGACTTGCTTTGGATGAAACTTTTGCGTGATCAGTCTCTGAATCTCCTAAATCCCACATGGACTTTGTCCTAGCTCCTCCATCTCTTCCAGTTCTCCAGGTGTTTGTGGATGTTTGCAGGCCTCAGTAACGGCTTCTTAGCAGCTCTTCTTTCCTTTAAGGCTTCTGTCATTCTGGAGACTTTCTCCAACTCTGATCCAGAAGCATCCATCTCTGCCTGAAGATCAGCAGTGCTCTTCTGTCTGGCTCTGTTCCTTCAGATCTTGAGGTGCGTGCCATCTGTTTCAGTTAACTTTAGCTTCCTGGTTTATTCCTGAATCATTTCGAAAACACGGCTCTCTGTGATAGACTCCAAAGCATGCTGAGCACACTGTGAACACCTTGTCGTTCCCTTTGTCTCAGAGACCATCCAGCATCATGAAGGGCTTTAATTCACACTCTGACATTTAAACATTTAGTGTTTCACCGTTTTCTGTTGCTGGTGGAAATTTGCCTCTTTGTGGTCATATTACGTCACTTTATTGTTGTTTTGTGTGTTTTTGTGATGGTTTTGTGTGTTATTTGTTGATGCGTTGTTTTTGTTGTTGTTTGTTTTCTGGTTTAATTGTGTCCCCTTTTGTTTTTTTTGTGTCTCTTTATGTTGTTTTTGGTGCCTTTATAATATTTTCATGTAATTTCTGTATATAGTTTGTGTTAATTTGCTGTTAGTTTCTTTTTTACCATTTCAATAAATTGCATTGTATTAGCATCACTGTTGATTTGACTATAATTGAGATAAAAATGAAGATCAATGTTTCTTATTATACTTTTGCTCCTTACTGTGGTTGTTATGTGTTGGTTCCTCTCCTCAGACAGCTGATAGACTGACTCTGCGTTTCCCCCTACAGGAAGGTTAATTTGTGACTCTTCATTGACTGAAGGAGCGAGTGTGAGTGTCTGTGGGTGTCTCTGTGTGGTCCTGTGATGGAGCGGTGACCCCTCCAGGGCTCAATGGCAGCTGGGAGCGCATCGACAAAAACACATAACTGTCAAAGCTATATATATTTTTTAAAGATAAGGAAGGTTGCCATCTTTTTGGTTTCTGATCAAGTATTTTAACCCCTCGTGTCCAGGGTTCTCCTCAGCCCCTTTCTCTGTTCCTTCATGTTACACAGCATGAGAAACAGATGCAAAACTGCTCAAAAGTAAAGCTAAATACATGAGAATGTTTCTTCTTATTGTGCTTTGATTAGTTTGGTCTCAAAAGCAACATATTATGACGAGAATATATGACTGAGATAATTTCTGATCAATCAAAAGCTATCCAAATGTTACATGTGAATCTAAAGTAACACCTCAAAATTGAATTTTTATACAGAATGCATGGCTAAATGTAAGGAACACTTAATAAACTGTTGGACATATGTTTCAATATTGTGGTACAGCATCATTTCCAAGCATGGACAGTTACACTGCTGTGTTGGGGAGATATGGACAAATATATCCATCTTATAATCTTACAAGGTAGAAAGGTGGTTAAATGGATAGCATTAATGTAAAATAAGTGATTCTTTAACACTCACTGACTCAAATCTTCTGGCTTTTTCACAAGTAATTAAATGAAACAGCACCAAAATTAGTATTAGCTGTCTTTTCCCATCTGAACTGATCACGTACCATTCTCTGAGGTAAATGATGTTCCCTCTGCAGGAGAAGAAACTGACTAAAAATGACGGAAGCCCGACCCTGTCTCTTCCAGATGTGGAGTTTATTTCGGCGCACATCTCAGTCTCACCTTTTAAAATGAATTAATAGAAGATGGAGTGAGGATGTGGGAGCTGCTAATGAATTCACCAGAGTGAGCGGGAGGAGGCTGATTAATTCATGACAGGTCGCTGATCCCCTCGGCCCCGGGGCTCCCGTGTGGCCCAGTCCCACCTCCCCTTCCTCCTCCTAACCCTAACCCCCTTTTTATGGTGGTGTTGCTACACGCCTCCCATCCCTCTCTCCTCCTTTACCTGTGTTTGCTCCCTTTTTTCTCCTCCGGGACGCTTTGTGACACGAAAGGAAAGCGGCTCAATAATTAAAACTTCTGAGAATAACCTGCTGCTTTTGTGCCGTCAGGTTCACGCTCCAGTCAGTCAGACAAACCCGTGCTCTTGGTTTATGTATTAGATTTGTGATGATCAAGGGAGCAAGCGAGGGGGAGAAGGGGGTGAGAAAGGGAAGAAGGTGAGGAAAGAGGCAACAGTCATGCTGGATGGGAGGCTAAACCAGAGAGAAAAAGTGTCGTATTGATCCCACTTTTCAGGAACAAGAGAAGATTTGAGCAGATTTCCCTCCACGTCTAAAGGAGTACATCCCTTCCACCCCCCTCCTTCCCCCGCTTCATCTCTCCCCTCTTCTGAAGAGCACCTCCAATCCCTCCCCCCCCAAAGCCTACAACAGCCCCACTTGTGACGTTTCCCGTAAGCCCCCCCTTTACACACAGCTCATGCCAACACAGACTCACACTCGTCCCTTTACCTGTGGGTGCATAATCCACGTCCTGTGAGCCGTCATCTCACTTGTATTTCATTTTTGTAGCTGAAAAACCGGGCCGCATTCATCCTGAACCCCAGATCTGTCCTTTATTTAAAGTTGAACAATAGGTTTCCTCATGCTGGAGGCTCCAGAAGAAAATCAAACTTATGAATGTGTTACTCCAACTGTGTGGCCAGGATTATATCACAGTGTAAAACACTGAGCTTTAGGGGCTTATTTCAAGTTCAAAAGTCCACTTAACTTTAAACCAGCTGTTTGAGGAAGTTAGAAATGAGCCTGTAGGCCCTTTGTGCACCTCACATATATATTATTCATTTTTAAAGGTCCATAATATGAAAAGAATATCTTTACTGTCACAAGAGCAATGGAAGGCAGTTTGGTAGATTAAGAATAATTATGGAACAGCATATAAAGGTGGAGTTGGGTAAATCAACATTAAAGTGCCGTCGGTTTTTACATTTAAATGAAAAAGTATCATTTGTTCTTAAATGTCCTCTCTGGTAAAACTGTTAAAGTTGCGAGTTCTCCCATTTAAATGAATTCTTTTTCACTTTCTTTTCTTTTTCAAAATGAGTCCTAATTAATGAAAATCAGTCTGGATGAAAAGGCACCTGGCAGCGCTGAAGCAAACACACACACACAGACACACACACACACACGGGCTGAGACAGTCAATATGGCTTAGCTGGAGTCTGTAATATCCTTTTTTTCTGTTTGTCATCTCCATTAATGTGCTTTGTGAGTGAGTGGATGCAATCAATTCTGGCCTATTTCCAGCGTGTCTGACTACCTGGTCACCACAGCTGGACCGTGTGTCGGCGGTGGGGGGCAGCGCCAATGGGATGAAGATCCCTTCACAAGAGGGACAGCTTTGTGTCTCCCGTCCCTCTCTCCCCCCTCAGCAGCCCCCCCGGAGAAGCAGGGGAGTCATTTGCTCAGCCTTATGATGTCGTCCCGGTGTGTTACTGGCCGCCGCCCTTCCCCGCCCCCCTGCTCCCCTATGCCCCCCCCCCCCAACCCCCCGCCACCACCCCATCAGCCCTCTCCATTCTCTCCCACCACAACCCCTCATCTCTCAGTGGTCAGTGCAGGCGGAGGAGCTGCTGACGCAGGCCAGCAGAGGTAACAAGCTTACCTGCGGATAATCTCCTAAGAGAAATTTCAAGGGAAGAAAAATAAGAGAGCAAGACAGGGCGGGAGACAGGGAGAAGGCAGGAGGGAAGGATGGAGACAAACTTAAGGAAGTTTTTAGTCCCTGATTTGCTGCGCAAAGCACTTCCTATTTTCCGAGCGAACTTCCCCTCCGCGGTCAGGCACTTACTGCTCTCCCACTGCCCTCCATGAGCAGAGCACGGGCAGGGGAAGGAGGGAAAGCTGGGGCACATGGCAAAAGCACCTTTTTTCTTCCAGTGGAGCCCAATATAATTAATAATAATAATGATATCATATAATGATAATAATTAACAGCTCCAGATAGGTTAAAAAAAATCAACCCATTTGGTCAAAAAGCTGCAAAAATAATTGGACTTTTAAGATGTTAAGTGAGTTCCACAAGACTCTGAACTCAACTCTAAGACAATATACATTAATACATTAACATGTTTTAGTACATACTTGGCCTGAAAGTCAAAGGAACATAGTAGTTTCTATCAGCTCAAGAGGGGGTCCACAGAGTTTATTGGTGAGCTGAGGGCTGAAATACAATGGCTGTTATATAAAAATGTAATTCAAATTCCTTTATCTTAAATTAAAGCAACATCTGCTGTGTGTCAGGATTTTGTGTGATAAAAAGTCTTCATGAATTAATTAAAAACATGATTTAAATTAAATTTAGATTAAATTGAAATTGAATCTTGTGTGTTCAGTTTGAACACATAATGTATTTTACCCTATTTTGAATATAAGTTGTTTGTATTGTTTTGATTAATATTATTACAATTATTATTATTAACAGCAATCATTACATTAAATATTGATATGCTAATAACTTGAAATTAGCTGTACTTTTGTAATCCCTTACATTCTGTTTCTAATAGGAGAAAAATTATAGGTACATCTCTTTTCTAAAGTTGTGTTAAAGTGCATTATTATGAATGGTCACAGCCATGATCATCATGGCTGTGCAGCAAAAAAACTGATTTATTTCTGATTTGAAACGTGCAAAAATGACAGTGCAGGAACATGTAATTTAAGATGTAAACAGAAAACTATAATTAGCTCAAAGTTTGCTTCTGCTTGTCAAAAAGAGAAACATGTTTCTTTCTTTTAAATGTTGTCCATTGGTTCTTTTGGTTTTCGTCTTGGCTTTTATCTCATTTCCATCGTGTCCATAAATGAATTTTTTTATTGATTACACTCGTCCCCCCTCAGACTCCTGCTGTGTGTCGGTCCTCCCCTGATAAAGAGCCGGTTTTATGTAAAGTTGAGCGGTGGGAATAATGAATGTGGACATTTGCAGTAGGAGTTTTGTCCTCTGTAACTGAGCCGAAGCTGTGAGAGTTTAGAGAATAAAAACGCAGGGAATCAGACCAGTGGACCGAGGAGTATACGGCCGCCTGTGTGTGTGTGTGTTTGTGTGTGTTTGGGGTGCTGTCGGGTCTCTCTTTTAATCAAGCCCAACTTTAATGAACTGTCTTTGTGCATCACTTTCATTAGCACATTTACTCAATCAATACGCACTGTGTATTCAAGCAATTCAGTGAAAAGTATAATGTGATGGTTGGATGGGAGCGGGCTTCATGTGTGTGTTGTTTGCTGGCCGTTTATGAGCCTGTGTGGATATTTGCAAACCCAGAATATGCATTTTGCAGCATTTTAATGGGACGGATTGTGTGGAGAAAGTTGTTTTAAACCTGGGGGGGGTTCACTGGGATGCATCCTCAATTAACTTTGTCATTCCAGTTCAGATGGAGCCGTCAATAGCCATAAACATCTCTCAATCTCTATTCGTCCCTACTTCTTTCCCATCATGCAGCAGTCTGGCCGCAGAACGCACTGATTAGCCCTCTGACCATTTAATTAATTAGGCTCGGCACTTAATTATGACAAACTGCATTACTGCAGCGGCACGCGGGGGCTAAGGCAGGTTATGTTCGGTAACAATTTGATTTGAGTGAAAATGGGGAGCACTGATGGAGGAGGGGGGGTTTATTGAGCGGAAAGAGACATATGATGAGATTAACAATAATCAGAGCAGCGGGAATAGCCCATGACCAGCCGAGGAGCGGGGAAGGAGGGCAGGGGGGCGAGTGAAGGGCTGAGATGGATCAAATTAGGTTTTTCTCTTCTCATTAGGATCTGGAGAGCAAAGTGATGCTGAGGGCGTCTTTGTGCTCTGTTGGATGGGGATTTAATAAGCTCAAGCCATTTCTATTGAAGCTGAGATAATAATCTAATCTGCAGTCTTTGTTGGTGGAGCAGTGAAAAGATCATTTATTCAGCTAAGTTTCAATTTATTTTAAAACAGCAAAGGAATAGACATTTTCCTCCAAAGTTTAAACACTGGGAGAGCTAAAGAAAAGCGAAAACGTGTTTTGGAAAACAAAGTCCTTAAGGAGTTATCCCCCTTGGACAGCCCATTCAAACATTAACACTCGCACAACACCTGAAAAACAAACCAGAGCCTTCCGTCCCTGTACACGTTTTAAAGCTCTATTTTCTACCTCCATATGACCTCTGACCTTCTCTGAGCATAAGAAAGACTACCGGTTAAAAAAGAAATGGAAGGCCGGTTACAAAAAACAGAGAGAATAATTAAACTAATCCATAAAATAGAAAACCAGGAGACGAATGCAAGTACCAGAGGACATAAAATCTACTGCACAGGGGGAGGGGGGAGAGGTGCTGATGACCAGGATGGAAATGAGGGAAGCTGACAGGAAACCAGGAAGAATGTCCAACAAACAGGAATAAAGAATCACAGAAAATACGTCACTCCAGTCAATAAAGACACAAACAGTAGAAACGATCAATGGAAACGAGTGAACTAGGATCCAAATGAGCTGAATTTAAGTTCTGATGGCTTTGGGAAAAGCCATCAGGTGCTAATTGCAGGACTTCAGCTCTTGAATCTCTGCAGAAGGCTGATGAAGACCTGCTCGTTTGAATCAGGTGTGCGGGAGCTGGAGACATGGAAAACATGACCAGGGCTGGAGAAAACCGGTTTGATTCATTGATAAGAGCTCTGAGTGTTAATTGTTTTTGTAGTTTTGGACTTCGGTTTTTAGTTCTCTGTCGCTTCTCTTTGTTCTTAAAACATCTGGTTGCAGGTGGATTTATATTGATGAAAATTTCACTGAGAACAAGAATTTTTCATTTCCTTTTAACTGGCACTTCACCTAACAGATGCAGATGCCATAGGGGTCAGATCATCAGTGTTTTCTCATTATTTCCACCCTCAGAAATCAGTTGACTTATCCTTTTTTAGGGTGGTTGCTATTCCCAGCCTTTGTATGCTATCTGATTAGAGGGCACCTCTTTTTCCGCACCGTTATGGTTTGCTCTCATGCTTTTTATCCTCACATTTCCCTGACAAAAAAGTCCAGTTGTAAAGCTCTTAAAAGCAGTTATGAGGAGGGAATTTAAAAGGATGAAGCCCCATTCAGATACAAAGCACATTCTTCCCGTATGCCGTGTACCCTGCAGCCACACCACAATATGATAATGCCCATGTGAATAGCAAGAGGGGTGGGTATGGTAAAATGATGAATTATGATAAATAAGGCCATGGCACAGGCATGAAGGAGGGGAAATCACCACTCTAATGCACCATGGTGTTACTGAGTGTGTGTTCTGGTGAACTTAAACTCTGACAAAAAAGACACAGATTGGATAGAGAGTCAGGGGTGTGCCTGGAGGGAGGGAGCACGGGATAAAAAAGACCGTCTGCCAGACACATACGTCAGCCCCCACCCCGACACCAGAAGTCTGATCTTTTTAACTCAGACTTAGCATAGCGGGACCTCCTGACAGGGGGACGGCATTAGCCTGGTGCTGCCTGAGAGCGATAGCATCCCTACAGCAGCACAGCAAGACGGGCACCACGTCAGCCCCCGCTTTTAGCCACTTCCCGTTGTTTCCCCATTTCTGAGAGCCCAAAAAAAAAAAAAGTGTGACAAACAAATCCAGATGTTGAAACCTGCTCAGCTCCAGAGGAATGGAGATGTCACACACTCTCTGGGAGTACAAAATCGTTCCATCCCATTGGACACGCTGCTGCACGGGCGAACGCTTCATGTCCCCATTGACCCTCCCCCCCCACACACACATTTTGAGCTCCTTTAAATGCGAATGAGCTGCTTATACAGGTAGGTAAACAGCTCTCTGAAAAGATATCAGAATGGTTATCTTTCCATGATAAGGATCTGATGTGTAACGTTAACTATTCACAGGTCTTTCCTTCGATTTGGTATTGAATCTATCTATCTATCTATCTATCTATCTATCTATCTATCTATCTATC
>CAJRST010000002.1:8599652-8618889 GCA_907169785.1 Menidia menidia
TATCTATCTATCTATCTATCTATCTATCTATCTATCTATCTATCTATGTGATGCTGTACATGGACATCATGCTTCTTATATAGTTGAAAATATGAGAAGCTTGATAAACGACCAAATTACAACTTCAATCCCTAATTTAACCTCTAATGCATTACTTCTCAGTCTCTTTTAGCTAAACTATCAGCCCACTGGAAGCTACGTATGCTAATCTGCTGGCTTTCGCGCCTGCACACACACGCCCGTGTGGCAGTGTAAATATATGAGCGCCTGACAGACACCCCAGCTGTCACTCAGCACATCGCTGTGATGACAGCTAACAGGGTTTCGCTGCACGGCAACTGGAAGCTGCGGGTGAGAGCGGCGGGGCTTCATGCAGCGAGGCCCCTCGCAGCCACTCCTCAGACCCAGGTTTGGTTCCCTCCCTCAGGAGCAGAGTTCAGACACATAATCCACTCCGCTAATTGGCCCCCGGATGCTTCTGCAGTGACTCAGGGATGCACAGGTGCAGGAAGCAGCAGCCGAAACCAAAGGCGGAGGAAAGAAAAACAGTGAAATAACCTGAAATGTGCAAAGTCAGTCCAAATCAGTCTTCACCCATGTGAGCCACCTGCTAAATTTAGCTCGAGGTGGCACCATGTAAACGATGTATGTTTTAAAAAGGATGTGCCTCCAAGACTCTAGTTAAATAATAAAATCCAATTAAGCTCAATTCATGGCATTTTTCAGGAAAAAAAGTCACGTTTAGTCATAAACAACACGTAAGGACATGAACCCTGTTTGTTTTGTAATGTGTGCTGTTGTGTGCTCATCACTGTTATCACCTCTATCCACCACACTTGTAAGAATCTGATCACGGTGAGCTGTGTCCAATCACAACCGTCTGAACGCCTCTCAGGTGTCTTTCCACGTCCTGCCGCCTCTTTTCTACCCCCCCCCCCCCCCCCGACGGGGGTCAGCTGCTGAGCGCAGCAGTTTCAGGACGTCCTGTGAGCGCTTGGGTAAACCGGCTCTATATATATGCAAATCTCATTCATTTGCCTCCCGAGTAATTGACAATCTATGAGGGTTATTGATCGACACGATGATGTCTCTGTAAGTCTGACATGGGCGGACGTGCACGCGTTTATTTGTTTATGTGTGTTTTATTTAAATTAAAGATGAAGGAGGAGGACGCCTGGGTTAAATTAAGAAAAGAGGGAGAGAGGCTGCCTGGTACCTGCAGAGTTCTGTTCAGATGCATGAAGACGTGAAGGTCTCAGGAATGTTTCAAATGATACAATTAACTAATGTTTGTGTAGTAAGATTTTATCTGAAGAGATGAGAGGTTTTGTCCTGGTTCTGGCAAAGGTTTCTTCCTTGTCCTGGTTCTGATTCCTCTATATTCTTTAACTTAATAAAAATCTCTTTTAATCATTTAAATTCCTTTTTTATTTCTTTATTGTTTTTTTCTTTCTTAATAATTCTTTTTTTTTTTAAATGTCTTTGATTCTTAACTCATATTTTGACTCTCTTCGCCCTCTTTGTGTATCTTTAGCTGTTCTTGATCTCCTTTTGTCTCCTTTCGGTTTCATTTTTTCCCCGTTCCACTTTAGATCTTTTTTTTCTTGCTTGTCTGCTTTTGTTTCAGCCCTTTCTTCTTTCATCCTTGATTTTTTCCTTTCTGTTCTCTTTCTGCTGATGTCGGAAATTGAAACCTGCCAAAAAAAGATGTGCTGTTGAGTTCTGGGAGTTTTCTCATTTGGCTGAAACCCTGCGGATGAAACTCTTAGTTACATCATTGTGTTAGTTGTGTTAGTCCTGGTCGTTAGCTTGGCTAAACTGAGTGTAACTTGCTCCTATTGTGTGCTTAACCTGCTTTCTTTCTGCTGTTCAGATAATGGCCGGGGCCTGCACACCCTGCATATGTCAGACAGTGTGCTGTGTGAGTGCATTTGCACATCTGTGCGTTTGCAGCTCATCTCACAAACCTGCCTCCTCAGCAAGAGCAGCTTCCTCATGTAGAACTGGAAAAGTAGATGCAAACACTCACAAACAAAACTGTTTATTTATTTATTTATTTATTTATGCACTCAGGCTTGTGTTTGATCACATGAAGAGGGGGGAGGGTATTTACAGGCTGACCAGTGCCTCCGAGACAGATTGAGATGCTTTCAGCATATGGACAATTTATGGGCACTTTGACACCGGTTTCCTACTAAATTACAGCCGGGCCGGCAACAATGAGATGGCCTGGGAATCGGGCCCGATGCTCCAAGTCTCCCCTGGGGTTTACAGTCCTCGATATTACACCCCCCACCACAGGCTCATCCTCTTTTCCAGCTCAGTGAGAAGGTTGGAACAATCCAGTGGAAGCACACAGATTTTTGCTTATCTCAAATATTTCCCTCATCACACAGAAATCTGGGACTTAATGCTAGTTTTTAAAGCAGGAAACATTTTCATTTTGTGAGGGATTCAATGCATGACTATAAATAATGATGCATTTCTGTGATCATTATGATAATTTCTCCAGGTTTCCATCCTCCTGCCGCCCTCACTCTGGTGGGGTCTGTTGATATTTAGCCCCCTGCAGGGTTTGAGATGGGCCACCTACATCGATTTCACACCCGGAGCTCAGATAAAGAGGAGAAAATCAGCCGGTCCACTGTCATGAGTGAGTGTTTAATGCAAACTGAGGCGGAAGATTTAATATGATGCTAAAAGATGGGGTGCATTTAAATGATGCACTCTTATGTAAATGGTTTGCATCTGGATCACAGACACGGAGTAATTCATTGTCCAGAGGTTAAACTGCTACCACCAATTATGTGATTTCATTTGCTTAAGTGGTATTAGCATATACATCTAGTTATGTGTCTCTACAAGAGTGGACATACTGTGTTTTCTGTTATTTATTTTAAAGTGAATCAAGGCTATGTTATCTTACATGAGTGCAGAAAGAGGAAGGAGTCAAAATGCACCTTTATCCAGACTCACGCTGTCTAGTTGCAGCTATTTCTATAAGTCTAAGTGTTAGTATTTTAGTTTTCATGGTAAAACAGAGAGCAGATGTTTCCTTTATATCTAAAAATGGTAACTTATGTCCTACGTATGAAGCTACATGGGGAGCAACGGGAGAAATGAAACAGCTCAAAAAGTAAAACAAATGTCTAAAACATGGAAAGATTATTAAAGAATAACAGGGCAATATGGAGGAGGTGTAGAAACGCGGGGTGGCTCGGAGGTCAGTTTTGGAGGGGTGTGTGTGTGTGTGTGTTCTGGGGGGAGGCAGATTGTTTATGGTGATCTTGTCACGTTTCGTCTCTCTGGGACAATCAGGAGATTAAGTGTTGAGGAGTGGCTGGGGAGCGGCTGCAGTCACATGCCATTACTCACTCTCTGCATCACAATTAGTGCAAATGGCGCATTACAGGGAAATTATCATCAATATGATATTAAGAGGCGCTGGCTAAACCAATCAGGAGGAAAGTGCTTATCTGCTGGTAACCAAAGATGACTGAGAGGTGACACCGACATGGCCCCTGAGCTCCAACTGTTGACTGGAAACAGGGTGGCAGGCCATCGCATGGCCACACAGACACACGCAACCACACACAGCCTCACACTTACTCCCAGGCACCATTCACATTATATCAAAAATACTAGTAAATGAAGCAACAACTCAGTTTGGGAATAAGATTATATGCTAAAAATTGCAGGCCTTTTGATTCCTACTTCTACTTCTCCACAAAATAAAACAAGAGACAGGTTTAAAGGTTTACAAAATCCTGTTTCACTCAACCATTCCTATTTTCTGACAAAATTCCTTACAAAGGAAACAAAGAAACTGACTATGATAAAACGGAAAATGGGAGTACAGATCCCTAGAAAATAGAAAGTTTCTCTCTTTCCTGTGAATTTAAAATCCTGTTCACGGTGAAGTTACTAGACTTAAAGTTAACAGGCTGACACTGTCTGATGAACACCCGTTAAGACTGGAACTTTTTAAATCACTAATAGGAAAAACTACTTAATTAAGTGTATCATTTCTTTTATGACACGTGTTTATTGTTTCCTCTTAGGGTTTAAAAGGTGCTGGGAAGCTGTGTGTTTATCACTCAGAAATCAATCAGCCGGTGTGCTACATGGCTCTCATTAACAGCAGCCTGGGGCGGATTTCCCACTGTGACTTGTGTTGAGGTGCTTGTTGTGTTCTCTTCATTTCAGAGCCTCGGCTCACAATTTCTGATGAAATGGTGCTGCAACCAGGGCTTATCTTTGTCAACATTAACCTCTGCACATCCTGTTTTCTTATTTTTCCAGTCAGACAATACACAGTAAAAAAAAAAAAGGAGACAGTGAAAACCAAACCCTGGGGAGACGCTGCCCCCCTCGTCTGTCCAGTTGGGGACAAAAGTAAAGAACAGGTAGCTTTCAGGTTTGTTCATATGATGAAATGTACAGCAACTTTACCAGTCAGTCATGGAAAAAGAACAACCCTGTGGACAGGTTGATTTAGCATCTAACGAATGAGTGAATGATTACAGAAGTTACCATTTTCGGACAAAATGCTTACACTGCTTTTTACCTGTGAATGTATTCACCTCATGATGGAAGAGACTGCAAATCCCACAGACCTAAAATCAGCTGCAACTCTCCAGTTCTGTGTTCGTTCTCCTCACCCCTCTCCCCTTCATTACTTCTCCATATGTAGATAGCCTCACATTATTATTTCCCTTCCTTATTTTGCTGACACGACGCTGGCCAAATGAAGTGAGATATACAGCGGGGCTTATTGGTGGAGATGGCCAATCCCTTCTGGCCAAAACCATTAACAAAATGGACCTCCCTTTGTCTCCTCATAGTTTTCAAATTGCGTGTTGAGGGGAGGGAGACTATTTTTAGAGCTTAATCAGATGCAGAAAATAACGAACCAAGAATCAACCGTTTCAGCTGTCTGGGTATTTCTGTTAAGGTAGTGTGTGCAAATAATTGCATTCCCCATATGCAGCCAACGATGTGGCATTTCATCATTGTCTTACCTACAACAAAGAATATTGCACAGTCGTAAACAACATAACTGGGCAGATAAAAGTGGCATTTGAACATTTAAAAAACACATCAGTACAGTATGCAATATCTAAAAATGAATGAAGTGCATCTCCTTCTGTGTGTCTAGTGTTTGCATGACTGTGCATTTGATTTTCATCCGTTTATCAGTACCTGTGTGGACAAGGCCGCTCCAGATTGTTGTGTTCATGAGTTAACATTTTGTCAATACGTTTTTTATGCAAAAGAGAGCACAAAAATTTTTCATCTGCTCGGTTCACCTGGGTTTGGAGCCTCTCCCGTGTCATAATAAACTTGAGTCAAGTCACAAGGTTCCCTCCACCTTAGGCTCGCATGCTAGTTTGACACTATGCTCAAAATCTCAATCCTTGATTTTAATTCTCTTTATTAAAATGCACTTTAAACTCCTCATATAGTACAGCAAACGTAGTGGACAGAAGCTGTAGTCTTTTCACACTGAGGTTATTTACACAAATCTTAATCTTGCAAATGTTATTTATGTTAATAACAGGGCTTGCTTTTTAAAATAAGCACACACCACAAGAGGGCCATTTTAACACTTTATTTGCAAGTTGAAATAAGTTTAGTTTTTCTCTCAAAGTATGGTCAAATGACAATTAAATGTGTACTTAAACAGATGTGTGTGAAGTTTATCACACTTTTTATCTGCAGGGAAACTATTTTTTCCAGCTTTGTACTGCAGTTTCCACATGTTGATCTATCTTACAAGGTGTAGCATTTGTACTCAGTCCATGCACCTTTATTTTGATCATGTGTTTGATGCACTTTACCCCAGCAGACATCTCCTGATTGATGTTTTAATCTGCAACCTGTGTGGAGTGAAGACCCTCTGCTGCTCCTCTGATCTTTGGAGCTCCCTACAGAGAGAGGGAGAACCATTACTCTACAACGTGATGCCCCCTAAACACGTTGTGCATTTGCCTCCTTTTACAGGGTATATCAATGATTGCTCATGGGATGACACTTGAACACTTAAACTTGGAATTTTGAAAATTGGTCTCAAATAACTGCTAAATGTTCACCATATTTTTTGACACAGTTACATATAGAGAAAATATCGATATTTAAATTATTGTACGGTCTTAGAGCAGGTATGCACCCTCTGAGAGCTCTGTATTCTGGAATTAGTGTGCACTAAATGTGTGTATGTGTGTGTGTGTGTGTGCAGGCAGGTGTAAACAGTGTGTAGGAGAGAGAAAGCAAAAGCCAGCATGGGTCTAGGTGTGGTGCAGCCGGCCCGGCTCATTTCACAGCTGTATAGGGATTAGGTGGTGGAGTGTGGTGGGGTAAGCTGTCTCTTTTATCTCATTCAAACATGTTGCTAATTCAGCAGAGAGTGGCTGCCGCGGGAGCCTGTGCCACTAAGCGCTGTATCATTCTCCCCGCCGTGAATAAACTGCTAGTCCTAATCCCCAATCAGTCGCCGTGACACGGATTATCACCCGCGACAAGCACAGCGACCCGGCAAAGAGGAGGAGAGGAGAGGGGAGAGACGGTGGGGAGGGAGGGGGGAGGCGAGAGGAAGGAGAGGGGGGCGGAGGGGTCAGGGGGAGAGGTGGAAGCAAAGTCAGTTCAGAGAAGGGAAAGAAAAAAGGCTTGGGGAAGGAAGGAAGGAAGTGAAAACAGGCAAAAATCCCGACAGGGAATAAAGAAGTGGGGTGAACAATAGTGAGCAGGGGAGACTGAAAGCGCAGACATCTCTATGGTTTCTGTTTGTGTGTTTACACCCCGGAGCTGTAGATTGAATCCTGCCCACAGGGCTACAGTGCGTCGACGGGGGACTCCGAGGTTCAAACAAGACCCCAGAGAGAGCGGGGCCCTTTCTACATCTGCTAACAGCCCTCCTCCCTGCCCGTGTTTACTCCTCAGCTAATTGAGACCTAATTGCTGTAACACGGCGTACAGCTCCAGCCCGGCCCCTCGCTGGGGAAATATCGCTAACAGCCGGCTTCTCCCGCGTGGGACTGTGGGTAGGAGAGATGTCACAACGACTTAATCTCAAAGCGCCGGCTGTGAAAACAAACTTTGGCCTTCGTAGATCCAACAAACACCCCTCAGAGATAAAAACACACCGCCGGGGGGAATACTGCGGCTCCCATCCACGTTCAGCCGCTCAGTGCTCTGTGAAACCCATCCATCTCCTCAGGTATTTGAGCGTAAACTTTTGAGAGTTTTACTGCCTCGCGACATGTCGATGAGCGGCGGAGGGGGAAAGCAAAGCAGCAGATTGGAGGCAGGTATTGAAATGAAGGAAGTGCTTCTGTTTGCCTCAGAGGCGGATGTTGCCTCTGAGAAGATGCAATTATCAATGACATGAAAAAGAGATGAGGTATTGATATAGTTATGAAACCAATGTTTCAAAACATGCCACATCATCAGCACAGCAAGATGAGATATTAAATATACATCCTCCTTTCACTGTGATTATAGAATTATAACTCAGAGAGAAGGGGGGGGGGCTAAAAGCATTAAATGATTGCAAAAGGCTTTACGAGGTTTTCTTTGCTTCACCGTCAGACTGTCTGCTTCAGGATTACAACATCCTTCATTTATCCCTTTTTTTTTTCTTAAAGCCATTAAAAAAAAAAACATAAATATACGTCTGAAAAATACTATTAAGAAAACAAATAAAGTTAAAAGCGAGATCTCATTTATGGCTGTTGTATTCATTCTTTGAAGCAGAGATTTGACGATGAAATGCTCGAAAAGTAACCCTTGTGCTTAAATAAAGGAACAGCACATGATTTAGCAGAGAGGCAGGAAAGGTCAGGCTCTCTGAGAAAATCAGACTTTAACAGAAAAGGACTAAACAAATCAAAAGAAAGCCAGAAACGTGTTTAAATTTGATCGAAGTGAAGGGTAGAAAGATCAATGAGGCATCATTAGAAAAGCAGTTTTTTGGTGCTTAAGCGGAATATATGTGTGTCTGAGGTCACTACCAACAGTAGGACCTTTAATACCACACAAACATGGCTCTCTGTCAAACATTCAAAATGTTGGTCCATCACAAAATACTTGGAAGAATGAAACAGATACACCTTAAACGAGCCCTTATAATCCCATAACTCAATGAAGATGCAACTACGTTATTCAACAAATACTAAGGATAGCTCTGGGCTTAGAGGACATGTTGGGTGTACTCTCTGGCTCTCTGGTAAAGCCTGGGGAGAGAGCCGGGGCAGAGGCAAAGCAGATGAGAGAGGCTGAGCAGCAAAGCAGCCATGAAAATCCGCTCTACACTCTCCTTCTTCCACGGGCAGATCCCTAAGAAATAGAACCATCTTTTCCTCCTCAACCTCTTTATCGTCCCCATCCTCCTCAGTAAACCTCTTACCACACTCCAGCCACCCCCCCCCTTTTTTTCCAAAAGTTGTGTCTTATTCCTCTGTGACGGCGGCGTTCATTTTTCAGGGAGAAAGCCTTAAACAGGTAAGTCACGGGGAGGGAAAAAAAAAAAGGGAGCGGGATGGAAGATGGAGAGACAAAGGGGAAGACGGAACAGAGAGGGAGGAAAAGTTGGTGGTCAGCAACACCGCGGGCATCATAAATCAGATTTCCCACAATCCCCCGCGGAGGGGCCCTTCGCTCGGCCCGGCGTGGACACGCTCAGCGGGGCGCGGAGCATCGATTGGCGTCGCCGTGCCGGTGCTGACTGTGCCGGGTTTGCAGGGTGAGAGGGGTGAAGGGGTGAGGCGGAGCCGGTCTTACTGTATGTGTGCGTTAATGGTGGGTGGGGGAGGAAATCTGCCTCAGCATCAAACTAAAACAGCAAACCAAACTCAGGAAAACATAGGTGTGTGTGTGTCTGTGTTTGCGCAGGAGAATGTGCAGACTCGGGGGTAATTTCCTCCCCAATCAGCACGCCCTCACTCACTTCAACACTTGCCCCCTTCCTCCTCCTTTTTCTTCTTCTTCTTCTTCTTCTTCTTCCACGCTCATCACAATCTCCTGCCCACTCACTCTGGGTCAAAGAGGAGGAACAGCACCTTCCTGAAATCCACAGCCAGAAGGCAGCTGTCCCCCCCCCACCCGAACTCTGAGTCCCAGAGAGGAAACACAAACCAACATCCTAAGGCCGGCATGTTTTCTGTTTCTGAGCCCCTCTGCGTCGTTACAAAATGTCCAACTCATACAGCCATATTTTTGGGGGAAATGTTGAGTTTCCCCCTTAAAGAACAACCTCGATGCTCCAGTTGTTTTTGAATCCGAGGCCACTTTCAGCACAACTGACATAGTTCTTGTTTAAGTTAGACAAGATTTAGACTTTTTACTTCATTTTTAAGTTATCCAGTTTTTTTGTTTGCAGTCCGTGCTGCTCTCTGTATATATATATATATATATATATATATATATATATATGTACTGTATATACATATGTATGTGTATGTACACATATAAAATATGTACATACGGATTAACTGATTTAGTTGGTTATTAAACATCTCATATTTTCAACTCTTCACCAAATAAATAGTTAAAAATCTTTCAATGAATAATGATATCAAATACAAAATCATGATGATCAAATATATGCAGATCAAACATGTATCAGATCAAGGACATGATACAGAACCTTAAAATACCTGGTAACACGTCCGAGTTGGGCCAGTCGGCCGTGAATAAATCTGGTGAGGTGCTCGGCCCCCCCTGACCCACACAAACGTCTGCCAAATCCATCTCAACCTCAGCGGAAAGACCTACGAGTGAAAGCAGCAGGAGAACACTTTGGTGGATTGATTGATCATTTATTTGTGATCTATCAGACCGACTGGCAGCGCCATGAAAACAATCGCTGAACGGTCACATTCTGTAAAAACTTCTCCTTTCCCTTTGCTTGGCTCTGGTTTTCCAGCAGGTGGGTGGAGGTCTGAGTGCGCTCTGCTCCCAGAAACAGCCCTCGGGGAGCCGTGTGCGTCCACCCCGCTGCCACAACCACCCGTTCCCTCCTTTTCTCTCGCTCTCTTTCATAAATTTCATTAACAGAGGAATCCCATTAGCTCCCTCTCTGGCCCTGCTTCTCAGGGTTAACAACTTTGCTTAGCCATGTAAATTCAGAGCTTAGTCAGGCCCATTCTCCACAGCCACCGCCGCCTGCGCGCCGTCCTCGCCACGTTAGGCGCTATCTTTGGCCGCGTCCGTGTGAAAACCCAGGAGAAGGATGTGAAGTGTGTTTGTGAATCTCCATATCATATACATGCTGTACATATTCTCAGTCTGGAGAGGGGGAGGGGGGGGGGCACTTATCTCCTGTGGGCAGGACCCAGGCGTCCTCCACTGGCCTCCTCTTCCTCACTTCTTTGAGGCTTAAATACACAAACCTGGGAAGATTTACTCCATGTTGGCGCCGGCGTCAGCCTGCTGGCTCCCAAACAAAGTGAAGCGGCTTAAAGTGATATTTCACTCCGGAGGAGCTTTTTATTCTCCCGCTTGTACAACGGGCGGGTCCAGGAGTTTGTACTGGACTGGATTAAAGCTTTTTATGCCCCTCACAGGTAATTGCACTCAGTATATTAGGTCTTTAAACTGGGAAATATCTTTAATGCACGTCCACTTTTACCATTTTTACCTTTTCTAACACCACTCAGATACAGTGTTGTTCTTAGATCTGCTGAGAATGAAATACACCTCAGAACAAAGTTTCTCTCCTGTTTTTATGGGTGCTAAACGTTGGAGAACAGGCCTTAAATATTCCTATTATTAAATGTGAAAAAATATGTTTTTAATTAGATATTTTAGACAACACTGTGTTTTTTTCTGATGAGTTAAACAGCAATAGTCTTTTGTCATTTGATACCTCAAATTTGATATTTTGGAGTTACATATTATCTAAAGAAACAAAGGTGATTTGGACACATCACTCAGATGCTGACATGGACTGTTTTTCTATCAGTTTATGTTGTGATAAGTTTCAGAGGAAGGGGTGATGATTCTTACACATTTTCTTAAAAAGCTCCCTAAAATTTAGTGGTAGCAGAGATATGAGATTAACTAAGTAAACCAAAACTCATCCTACAGCTGATAAATGCAGGATTTACAGCTTCAGAGAAGAGGTCTGAGGGGTCAAAGGTCGCCAGGTACAGGACGGTGAGCTCCCTGTTGACCCGGTCACCCCTCCCACTCAGGTGCTTTTCCACTCTATTTTTGGAGCAGGCTGTTCGATGCTTTCCTGATTGATTGCGATCTTGATCAATGGCTGGCAGTGGCTGGACTTCTGTCCCAATAGTGGATCTATAAAGTGTCCCTTCCCATGCCTGCAGCCGGGGGCTGTTTCCTTCCTTCCTTCCCTGTCTGAGTCTGGAGGAGGTTCATCAATGAGGCGCAGCTCCCACCCCTCTGTCTACACCCTCCAGCCACTTCCTGACCCGGTCAATGTCCTGTCTGTCTCCTGTCACCCACTGATCACAAAATAATGATCCCACGCTGAAAAGGTATTCCAAAAAGTCTTCTCTCCTCTTGAATAGTTTTCACTGCAAAGCCACAAGAAAATCCTTAAAAAACTCATCATCTTTGCTCCAGGGCCTCTGGACATGGAGGAGTCTTTGAACCGTAACAATTTTGCATTATTCTTTCTTTTTGTGTGTGATATTTTTTTGTCATTCTGAGGTCAGGCACTCCCCGGCGAAAATATGCGTGTTATCGCTCCAGCGAGTTCAGGGTCTTTACCAAGATCTCCTCCAAACTGAATGACCTCCAAAGGGAGGCGACCAGCTGGCACCAAATAAGACGCCGGAGCCATCTCCTCTCAGTGAAGCTCCCGCTGGATTGTAGAGCTCCTCCCCCTCTCTCTAAGGCTGAGCCCAGCCCAACCTCCGAAGGAAACCCACTCTATGAGCCCCATACTGCCACTCCATCTCTAACTCCTAAATAAAAAAACAAGAAATATCCAAAGAAAAAAATCTGGCTGATTTGAGTAAAAAAAAAAAGAAAAAATCAAAGTAACAATAACCAGGATTTGCATTCTCAAATGCTGGAAAAATGGCATTCAGGGGTTCACTCCCCCTCTGGGAAAGCTCTTTGGGCATCTCTGGGATGAGGGAGGCCTGTCAAATCCAGGCTCTCCTATTTGGGATCAGACCCAGTTGAGCGCTGGCTGCAGAGATCCAAAGCTGGGGGATTCAGGCCAGCCAACGGCCGGGGCAGTGTGGCTGTCAGTCAGAGCGGGCGGGGGGACTGAAATATCTCCGGCTTCTGCGGGATCAAGAGGGCCGCTCTCCCCAGATTAGAGCGGGGCTGCCGGAAGCACAGATAGGGCCGAGGAGGAAAGGACATCATGTGAGACAGTGAACTCAGCTTCCAGCTCCGAGCTGCTGTTGGAGGATAAAAAACAGGCCAACTTACATCTTACAACCAATACAGGAGGTGAACAAAACTCAGATGAGAAAACGTTGATGTGAATCAACACAAATTGCCCTGCTGTTTGTTTGCTGTAACATTTAATGTCAGACATCAGTGATCACAGTCAGACTCTGACCAGACACACACATGCAGATCAGCGCCACTCCAAACTGTGTGCGGTGGTCATAAGTGGGCCTGTGTGAGACAGAAGGGCCATGAATAAGAGATGTCAATTTAAAAAATACCCGCAGTGCATGAGGGAGTTCTCTCACACACTCAAATTAAACGAGCTGTGATGAGCTCGTGGTTAGCAGCTCTTAGCTAAAGCTGGACCCGATTTGATACCCCACTTTTATTTAGACTCCAGCACAAATCACTCAAATGCTTTGATGTGACTGTTTTTTTTTTCTTTCTTCTTTTATGAGAAAGCCGTACACGCTGATTTATGTTTCTGTCCGCTTTGGCTTGTAAAAATTTTGTAAAAACTGTGTATTGTAAAGCTAGAAATGACTGACAATGGATTGGATAATGAATCTCTTCTCAGTTTTATTACAATTATTTAGAGTCCAGTAAGATTTTACATAGCGGTGATGGATCGGTATGTTTAAAAAATGTGTTTAACTGATATTTTTTACTTTTCCCATCCACTGAGGCTGTTATATACAACCACTCCTGGTGTGTAACTACTCAGTCAAGGATTGATAGAAGATAGATGGATAAATTTCACTATTACAATAATGATTACTAATTTTTCTACTAACGTTGTTGTTTTTTTTACCTGTGGGGATTGTGCTGATAATTCGTTTAATTCATGTTAAATTACATTTATGATATTGATTTTTACACATGTAAATTATTCAAGTTCTTCTTCCACCTCTGCTGTTTGAACCCTCTGAGATTGAAAGGATTATTGCAAATTTAACTCTGTTTTTCTCTTCTAATTGAGCCTGATGCAGAACACAACATTTTTAGCAAGACTTGAAGCTCTAAATATTTATTTACTGCAGTCAAAGGTCAAGCTGGGCTCCATTAGGAGGGTAAACATGTAGAAAAAACATGCACGTGTGGCAAGGTTCTCTGCCAAAGCTCCACTCACACAGGGATGCAACAGCCAGGACCAGAGGGCCAGTTTCAGACGGGAAGTTTGTGAGAGCTTCTATACCCCGAGATAAAATGTCTTTAGAGGATAGAACATACATTCCACTGTGAATTTCATAGTTAACAAACATATTTGGATTCATGGTTGAGCCTCGGAGGAGAGATGAAGCTGATAATCCCAGTAGGTTGACCTCTGACCTCACTCAGTGCTCATGAGAGTTGACAGGAGAAATGGGAGCAGGAGGAAGAGGAGGCAGAGGAAGGGGGCTGAACGGGTGAGGAGACGGAGTGTAAATTTTTAAAAGGTCTGTCAAGGACACACAAAGGTTCGCCCCAGCTTCAGTCACCTGAAAAAAAATACTCACAGAGACCAAAAAGAGACATCGAAAATCAGTCTGAGAGAGAAACTGGACAGCCTCCTCATTTGTTCAGATTCTGTACTCAGAGGAGAGGATTTAGAAGGAATATTGCATAAATAGACACACACTCTCACACACACACACACACACACTCCTCCTCCCTGGGTGGCTGTTAGCAGCGTTTCACATGTGGCGGCGCTCCCAGCCCAGCCGGGGGGGAGATTCAAGGGTCCGCCACTTACATCAGAGATCACAGTAGTGAAAAATTTATACCCGAGACACACACTGAGTGTCTGAGTGTGTGGAGAGTGTGAGTGGAACAGGCAGCGGGAGGGGGGGAAGACAGTGGAGGGACCGCCGAGGAAAATACATGTGAGATACATGTGTTACTGTAATGTGACAACAACGATCCAGCCGCCGGCTGTCCCCGGATCACGATCCAGATTTATTCCCGCGGAAACGGAGCCGGGTGACTTAATTCACCTGCTCATAGCTGTCGATTCATCTGTCAATAAAGGTTTTCCTCCCTCGCCATCCATCAGCAAACGGATCCATCTTTTTAATCCGTCCTGATATTCAGTTATCCGTCCACTCATCTGGCATCGGTCCACTCCTGTCCATCCATCATTCACTGCATCAGGTCATCCACCATCAGCCGTCATACATTATACTATCCATCAGTTGTCCCTAAAACCATGACACACGTCCATAAATACCACACATCCATCCAGTTCTCTGGCACTGGTGGGCCCACATACCAGCGCACCATAATTTTAACCCTCCACCCATCCATTTGGACACCAGTCTATCAATTGAACACACATATCTACCCATTTCTCACCAATATACCTCCTTTACTCACCCATCTTTGATAATACAAGCCCTCAATAGATTCATTTAGGTATCTTTGACAATTGGTTTACCCAATTAACATCAATAGTGTGATAATCTATCCCCTTAACCTCCATTTCAATCACACATTTTGTCACCAGTGTCCACCCACTCACTTACCCTTTACCAGTCTACCCATTTACCCATCTATTTTCCAACCAGTCCATTTAGCCATCAGTCTTGCCACCTAACCAACACAGCCCTAGTTATTCCAGTCATGTACCCATCAATCTGTTCTTTCACCAAAATATCAATCCAAATATTTTCCCTCTTTTCCTGTATCCATCTCTGATCACCTTCACATCTGTGCCATCAATCACATCTGTTACCTAGCAGCCAACTTGGTCATCCATATTTCTTCAGTCACGTTGAGTATTTTGACATTTCGAACCCTAAAGCCAATTTGCTCCACCCAGAACACACTAAACAGTAACTCCCCTTAGCTGTCCCACACCCTAAAAGCATATAAAACAAGTTTTTCTGGAAGGGGGGAAGTGAGCACAGTGTTTCCCCACATGCAGACCCGTCAGATTAGATTAGGATTAGACTGGAGCAAACAGGATGTCATTCTGTGTTAATCTCCCCTAAACTCAGTTTAGCCGAACCACAGCTGACAGCTGAGGCCCATTTGGTCTAAGAGACGGCCGGCCGTTGCGGCCATTACCAACCCCACTTCTCCATCCACGCACACACAACCGCGCGCACACAGTTTGCAGAGCTTGGACGGCCAGGAAGGAACATAAAAAAGCTGGCAGCCACCTGAGAGAGTTGATCCACACAAGTGCCTCAGTCAGCAACTTCCTCTGAGCTTTTTAACCACTTTCCTCCTCTAATTCAGCTCCACGTCAGGAGTTCACAGTGTTCTACTGCAGCCATGCTTGAGAGGAAAGTTATGCCCGGGCTTTCCAGGTGTGAGGAGAAGAGCTCTATTTCTGCCGACCCCCTCCCCCTCTCCTCCAAATCTTTCCATCCTTCCGTTGACCCTTTTCTATCCATTCCCTCCATCTCTGGTCCATCAGCGCCCAATGGCGGAGAGGTCTGGACTGATGGACGGCTGGCTCATCAGGAGGGACATGTTCAGCCTATTGAAATCTACTTATTATCAATTATTCACCGACACACCTCGCTCTCCCTTTCGTTCCTCTCACAGCGAGGCAGGTGGAGGCTGTAAGAGGTCCTCAGTGGCTTTCCAGCACACAAGCAAAGCCACAAACCCGCACAGCTATGTACACATTGTTTCAACCAAAGAGATCCTCACCATAACCCTGCTGGGAAGTTTGGACAAGTTTTAGCACTAAGACCAGAAACAAGTTTCTCGATAATCCTCTCAATCTCAGAGGGTTCAAACAGTAGAAGGAGAAAAAGAATTAGAATCCTTTACATGTGTAAAATCCAAAATATGGTCCTGACGTTTCATCGGAAGGGAGAACTCAAGCTGAGAGAGGTTTTTCCTCTTTGTGTCCATCTTTGTGTGCTTGAACATCCGTTGCATTCCATAGATTAACAGGTCTGTAGTGGAAAGAGAAAAAACAATATCTTCACCTCCTCTAAAGCACATCCATTGCTCATCAGAGCAGACGATGGACACAGCTTGCGGCTGTGCTCATAGTTTTATGGGGATTAAAAAAAAAAAAGACTTCACACGTTCTTTGTATGGCACCTGAAAATGACTGGAGTGATTTGATTTTTTCTAACTTTACCAGATAGAAGATGAACATTTTGTGGCAGTGAAATACCGTCTTCCTTCAAAATGTGGAACTTCTGGACTCTTAGCAGTCTTTTTTTTTGCTAATTTGATTGTTTAAAATCAGCTTCTCAAAGCACTGATTTCTTCTATTTTACAAGCTTAAAAGGACATAAAGTGTTGTTTTTTTTGTTTTTGTTTTGGCTCCTTTTGCTTCTGTCTGTTTTGGGATATTCAGACTGTGACTCTAAAAGGAAAGAAATTAAATCTAACCCGGAGATAACAGCTCCAAACTTTGCTCCCCTCCCATTACATCAAAGCTGGGTGATAAAAGGATTTACAGCTCAGTGTAAACGGTCATCTTCTGTTTCCTTTCTCAGGTGCGCCAAATGTTTCGTCCTCCTTCCTTCATTTCCCACCTCTTAGCTTCCGATTAACCCTTCAAAACCCGCCCCGGTCCGCCCAAATCCAGGGCTCAGAGGAAGGCAGGCCGAAATGCATCAGGGAGCCAAGGAGGGTCAGCTGAAAGGCATGATGGGACTTATCGTGGAGCACATATGGGAATTGTGGAGGATTTGAGCGGGAGTGTAGCGGACACAGGAAGGGATCAGCCTGTGACATCATTAACCATCCACTTGGATTTCTGGGATTTCCGTAAGCCAGACAGTGACGGGCTGGAGAGGGAGAAAGAAGTTCTGCAAGATTGAGAGGCGGCGTGCACGGTTGGCTGAAGAGCCCAGACTAAGGCCGAATTTTGAAATAAAAAAAAAGTGCAGTGAAGGGATTCAGGGCCTGCTTTCTTTCTTTCACTTAAGTGAATCCTCAGGCAAACGCACACGCGGGCGGAGCCTGGTGGACGGGTTTGACTCCGTCAGCAGCTCTGGGTGGTTGATGGTCGGACTTTGTCGAGGTGTTGTTTTTTTCTCCCTTCGTTAGACTCGGCGTTAATTACTAATCTCACGGTCCAGCGCAGGACACTTGTGCTAACGTTAACTCTCTCGCACTAATGAGGGGGAAACCAGACAAACAGAGGGGATTTACTGCTCAACACGTGCACTATTTCATTGTTTCACACACTTCCACAGACACAAACAATCAGCACAGGAGGAGGCAGAAGCTTCCAGAGAACCCGAGCTGATATCCTGCGTAATCATCACCAACCGCATCCGGATGGAAGAGAAACCGAATCAGATGCTTTCGCTTGTTCAGGCGCACACAGTCTTTAATGCTTTCTGTTCACTGTGTTCCTTTAAAAAAGATCGCTTCAAACACACTTCACAGATGATAGAATTGTGAAACTGATATTCCAAACTCACGCATAGACTTACATTTACACAAATTTCCCCTTTGTGCACAAACCAAAGCAGCAGAATGCTGAAATGCTACAGCAGCAAAAAGTCCACCCCACGCCAGATGCAGCATCACGGCCCCACAACCCCTTCTCACACGCACACAAACACACACTAAAACACACTAAAACACACTAAAACACAATAAACGCTCTGCGTTCTGCACTGCCAGGGACCCTGACTTTCCCTGAATATCGTATTACTGCTCACCTAAACATTTTTCTGGCCTAAATTCAAAATCTTTGCCTCAAATAAATCAGCGTCTGATTGTTAAATGAAAGAATAATTCCAGCACATATCCTCCCAGCTCTTGAAATTCCACAAATACTCATCATCCACAAGAACGTTTTTACTTTTAAAAGGTGGGCAAATATTAAGAACATTAAGTGGTTTCTGATTCTGTGGAGGCAGACTGGTCCCGAGTCCCAAACTCAGAACCATCTTCTATAACAGTGTCATAGATTGTTAATACTTTAGTAAAGAAAAGACAACAACTCATGTTTCAGGAAAGAATTATCCATAAAGGAAATCCAAATCGAGTTTGTTTTCTTCTTCTATTGAATCAAAACAGGTTATTTTCTAAAAAAACAACAACCAGGAAGTGGACAAAAGACCCATGTGTCATGTTTATATGTAACAACAACTGTGTAGTGAAAGGATTTCACAACCACTGATCATTGCTGCTATCTTAGATCACTCCTCTTTTAAACATCCTCCCTATCAGATGATATCATGGCTCGTATCAAATGGCTCGGCCCGTTGCAGTTTGACAACTTGCTGAAAGATGACGGGATCCTCCTGCCCCGAAGAATCCCTGCTTTGTTTGGCATTTCTGCACGTGACAAAAGCCAGAACAACAGTTTGAGAAAGGCCAGCTGGTGGAAGCTGCAGCATGTGGAGGAGTTACAACAAATTTCTACTGGATCTGTCAACAATCTATTGTGCCATTTAAGCAAAAAAATAAGCTAATAACTCACACAACGCCTCTGTTTGGCCTGTGTGTGCACAGTGTTGTTGTGCTACCCTGTTATGTTATACACAACTTCAAATTTATGCCTTTAGAAGGCAAACTGAAGTTAGGATCAAAATCTGCACGTGATGCCCTTTACTGCTGTCTCAGCATCAACTTTCTGGATGTTGGACTCCCGAGTTCAGTTCTGTGTGTGACTGCTTTGCTGAGCAGGGAGTGAGTGTGGTTCTGGTGCTTAACAAATTTCCACAATCATCTTCATACCGAGACACTGCTTCCTCCTGAAAACGCCCCCACCGTTCCTCCTAAGACTCTCCCTCTCGACCTGAACCCTGCGCTGCCTCTTGGGGAGCGAACAATGACTGACCCCCCTGATGACCGCGCCGGTGCTGGTGGGACAGGTGGCGTCCTCCCAGGCTGTGCAGCAGGAGCCCGTGTGTGTGTGTGTGTGTGTGTGTGTGTGTGTGTGTGTGTGTGTGTG
>CAJRST010000002.1:8626146-8658880 GCA_907169785.1 Menidia menidia
GGAACAAACCTCAAACTGAACCAGGAACAAACCACAATCAGAACCAGGAACAAACCTTAAAAGGCATCCAGTTAAGATCAGAGGGTAGAAAAAATGACCAATCTATAAATGGAACTTCAATATTGTTCAAATGAAGAATCAAAACAAAGGTAAATAGAGCATATTCTGACCACAGATCTTTGTTAAAGTTCAGTCGGACCTCGGGAGGGTGTGGACTTTGGCCTTTCTTTTCCTGCCGGCTGCAGGTTTGTCCTTACTATGACGGCCGGAGTCCTGTGGAGGAGGCATTGTTTGACCGGTCTCTTTGCATTGTTGCTGCTGTGATGGAGGCTGGGAGGCGGCGTCTGGACATCGGTGTGGACAGCGTGTGTCCGCCCGCGGGTCCGGTCCCGGTGTGGGTGTCAGGCTCGGTGACACGGCGGCTGCACGCCGTCTGCCACGCCAGCGCCTACGCGGCACTTTGCGGGTACGGCGGGTGACAGGATGCGTGATAGCAGGCGGCTGGGAGCTGGCACTCTCCTGTCACCCAGCACTGAAGGGGGGGGTGGACGGGGGTGGACGGGGGGGGGGTCGTTCCCCCTCTGAGATCTGCAGTCACTCAGAGTCTGGACTAATGTGGCTTTTTCAGTCAGAGAAAAGCCCGGAGCGGTCACCCAAGCAGAAACACCCCGGTTCCTTCAAATATCCGGAATAAGACGGGCCGCCGGGCCACATGCGGCCGTCCCAAAATAACTAGGAGAGAACTACCGGGAACGCCATCCTGTTCATTGTTCTGGAGCGTCCATTTTGTCACATGTCAATCCCAGTTTCTTTTTTAAGAGTTTAAAGACAAAAGTCCAGCCAGAAAAAAACACAGTGAGCTAGTTAAAGCTAATTCTACCCACATATTTACTAAACAAACAAGAAGGTTTGAGGGGATGTTAAGAAAGAGGAGGACAACATTGAGAAGGAGGGGGAAAGAGCGACTGCAAGAAGAAGTGTAAGAAAAGGAAGATCGAGAAGAAAAAGGAGGTTGAGACTGAGAATAGGAAGAAGGGAAAGAATGAGTCGAAAAAGAAGAAAAAGAAAAGAACAAAACGAGGAAGAGCAGAAGAATCTAGAATCAAGAATATCCTCGGAAACGGACTGTACTTTTCACTTTCCAATCTTCCTCCTGGTTCCATTAGGGGTGGCAGCGTTCCTGGTTTTAATGGTGGGGTGCCGGGAGTCTGTGGTGTGGCTTCAGGCCAGGCTGAGTGGAGTAATTGATTGGCCATTGACCCCTCAGCATCACTGCCTCTGACCAGCAGCTGGCCAGCTGACCCTCACAGCCACAGCAGCTCAGACCGCAGACGGATCGAGCGCGACATCGATCATTTGGAATTTTTTCTCGAATTTATAGTGTCGGAACCGGGGAGAAGGGCTGAGTAGAGACGGGATCAGAACAGCCGCTCTGCTGGGTTCAGTCAGTCTCTGCTCCGTTTAAAAGGCGGCACAGCCTTTACTGAAGCGAGCTTCTACAGCTAAAGGCCTTAAGGCGACCGTGAGCTGCTCATTTTAAGCTTCAGGTTTGACTAAAATGATCAGTTCTGGTGAATCACGGCAGCGGGACCTGGAAGTCTGTTCCATTATCGACTGGTGTCATCCCAGAGGAAGGAGATGACTTTTAAATCTGTGTACTGTTGGATTTTAATCTCTGGTCTCACCTCTGCCTTTGTTGTGTCACTTTTTTTGTCTAGTTTGACTGAAAGCTGTCATGTTTTACTTTACGGCGCCATAAACAGGGGGAGGTTTCAAACATTTTTCACTGTCTTCATGAACCAGAAAAAAAAAAATATATGGGAAAATGCACTAAACAACTAAAAATGACTTTTAGAACATACAAAAAAAGATCAACACCAAAGATACAAAGTAACAATAACTAACAAGCTCATCATACACAAAGCTACCAGAAAAAAATACCAAACGTATCATTCAAAGACTGATCTAACAGTCAGGAAGGAGATTAAAAAATCAGAGGAAAAATGGAAGCCTTTATCAAGACCAAATATATGAAGTTTAAGGGTTACTATGAGAGAAAAAGGAGCATTAAGCTGCTTCACTTTGGTATTTGATACATTAATATCATCTTAAACTGATTTTTTAAAGATTTATGATAAAAAAATTTTAAAAATCTTGTTTTCCAACAAATGGAACAACACATTTGTATTAGCATTTGGTTCTGAGGATAAAAAATGGCCAGAAATCTGATTTCCATTGTTGCTTTTGTAGAGAAGTGTTGAAATGTTATTCTGTATTAAGGGTCATGCCCAGGAACAGGCTAATTCTATTTATGTGGTGTCCCTGTGTGGGGGCTGATTTAAGTGTTTCCAATAAAACAAAGACGAATGACTCATATCAGCCCTAATTTGAGCAAACAAGCCGCTTTTCAGCAGCTTAAGGCGGCGATTATCCTAATGAGAGCAGAGCAGAGGCTGCCTGACTCGCCCCCCTGTTCCAGCTCCTGTGTGGCTCGTTCCTCTGCTGCCCGGAGCTGGACGGGTAGTTCAGGCTCTGTCTAAACAGCTGCTCTGACCGGCCTCCGTCCAGGGAACAACACCCCCCCGGGCAGCCCTCGTTGCATTAGAGCTCTGTGACTTTCTCAATCCTGGTGGAGTGTAGAATGCTGAATCACTGGCCCCCTCAGGGGCGAGGAAGTGAAACATGAAGGGAAGTGATCTGAGGGATTCAGCAGCAATTCGACCCCTCCTTCAAACGCTGACTCAGGCCTAAAATGAAATGACCCTCCCCTGCCAGCAAACTACAGGTTAAAAAAACTGCCTCTGATGGCCGACGCGAGCCCCCAAAAAATCCCCCGACTGATAAATCGCTCCGGAACTGAGTCTATGATAACAGCTGAGCTCTTCACAATCTGGAGGTAATTCTCCCTTTGCGACACATTTTCAAGGCATTTACTTTCCACTTTCAGGTAACAAGTGTTGTGTTTTCTGTGATTCACACCCCCCTCCCCCACCCTCCTCCTCTTCCTTCCTGTTTTAAGATCAGCACATCATCTCTCCCCCCTCCCCTCGTCCTCGCTCTCATTTGTTTGTTTGTTTGTTCTGTTCACCCGTTAGTTTATTACTGTATTTTCAGAGCACGGGACGGGGCTTGGATTTGCTGTTTGGGCATATTTTCTCCTGTGATTGCATGTTTGAATTTGCCTACTCAGCATGCAGCGTGTCAGTGTATGTGTGTGTGTGTGTGTGTGTGGGGGGAGCGGGGGGGGGGGGGGGGCAGGGCACCCCGCTTGTTCAGGGGTCGCAGCAGCAGCACGCCGCCATCGGTGCCAAATTGCTTTGCGGGGTGTGTCGGGCGGGCCCCCTCCCCCCTCCCCCCATCCCGCAGAGGCCCCCGGCCCCCGGGTCACCGACTCCATCACCAGATCAGGAGTAATAATTATTAATACCCCGTGAGCGTTAACAGCACGCAGGTGATTTATCAAAAATGTCGATTACATTTTGCGCAGGGTGACAACTTTTTAAAGCTGAGCAGGTCCCGCCGGGCCCCCCTCCCCCCCGCCCCCCCCGAGGCCGCCCGGCGCCGTCAGGCTCCCGCTTAATGAGAAATTTAAAAGGAAAAGCCCTGCCTTTCAAGTTGATTTTGAAGGACAGACACTTTCAATCGATCCAGAATGATCTGAGGACAAACCCTGGAAAGCAGGAACCAGGTGAAGGTTTTGTGGTGCGTGTCCATGACCTGGGTCAGGTAAGGGCCACCGGACCCGTCCATTAAACCTGTCACTGTCCACCGGAGTCAAAGCTGTGACTTCAGGAAAAGCTACCTCTACCATCAGTGTTAGAAAAGTGAGGTAAAAACCAGAGGTGAAACCACTACAGCATCCAGGTGTTGAGAGCTCAAACTAGAGCTGACTTTTTGGAGTTGGAGCTCCAAAGTCCCAGGTGGACGTAAATGCAGCGTTAGATTAGCAAACAGCAAACTGTGTTTCAGAAGATTTAATGGTGGAAAAGTCCTGATAAGGAGGCTGGAAGGAGGCTACAGGAGAGTTTAGGAGCTGAGGTTTCAGCCCCCATCATTAATGCAGCATGTCATATCATAACTAAAGCCGTCCTGATGGCTCCACCATGTCTGATGTAACACAGCTCCTTCAACCTCTGAGAGAGAGGCTTCTTTGACTTTTTGGGCACGTTTTTGTGCCATTTAGACACATTTATGCTGCTTTCTAACAAGCCGCCGTCATCCACAGGATGCATTTACACAACCTGTACTAAGTCTATCCCTCAGTTCCTGAACGCTTTCTTTAATTTACCACAACTTTTGTTGAGAAATTTGCAACAAAATGTGCAACAAAAACATCCAAAATCATTTTTCTTCAGTCGATCCACACTCCTCATATTTTAAAGACTGCATGGACATTTCAACCAAGCCTTTTGCCCGTTTTAAGATCAAACCGCCTTAAGGTACCCTAAAATTATAAGAACAATTCCCAGTTTAAACACCTGATGTGTTAGAAAATGACCTAAAGCAGCTTACAATAAGAACTGCACGATCAGCAGTGACCGGGGACCCCCTTTAGAGTAAAATACACTCATTCCTTGATGGACCACAGAGAACGGGTTTATCCTGAAGAGGAAGAAGGGAAACCTTTTGAAAAACAGCCGTCCGTGTGAGGAACATCTGCCGATCGGACTCTGTTGGCACCAACAGGATCTGAGGAGGGAATCCTGGTTTCAGAACCCCTGAATTCAGTTAAACAAAAACAAGTTTTCTACCGCTCTACCCTTCGAAAACCGCCTGGTGCTTTGTGGTGCAGGTGGAACAAACGAGTGGAAGTCTGGACAGAGGAGTGAACAGCTGCGCTCCTGCCTGCAAAACAACCCCGAGAAAAAGAGAAAGAAAGCAGGCTGAGGCGGTTATCAGGCTGACTGAAATGATGTGAATCCATCAGTGTTTGTCTGCACTCTGTTTGTGACGTGAGTGTGTGTGTGTGTGTGTGTGTGTGTGTGTGTAGGTATACTGTAGGTAAGCTGAGCCGAAGAGACGCTGACTGTGTTGAATCTCAGCAGCAGCAGCTCCAGACGCCAGAGCCACACCGCCCCCCCCACCCCCCCCCCCCCTCCATCTCTGTTTCCCTCCATCCCTCTTCACTCGCTTTGTTCCAGCTCACATGGACTCTGCCCTGATTTATAGAAAGAAAAGCCAGAGTAGTCACGCTGATATCTCTCTCCGCCACATAAGCCCACGAGGAGCATATCTGCCCCCTCGACCCGCCGCGCCCCCCCCCAGAAGTGCACGTGAGCGCGCACGCCGGGCGAGGTGACGGCTGTCACACTGCTCCACGTTTCCTCTGAGTCAGCAAAAGCAGGAGGAGGAGGAGGAGGCTGATGGAGAGGCTGGAGGGGTGAGAGGGGTAGCACAAAGAGGAGAGATATTAAGGGAAATTTCTAATTTGAACTGAGGTGAAAGCAGAATGTTCCACCCATTAAAGAATCAGCAAATGAATCCGTTTAAAGTTAGAGAGCAGAGATTAGACGTGAACTCCAGTGCACAGGACCTCCAGATTTGAGACAGTAATAGAGTACAATAAGAGCCGGGGAGTGTGTATCAATCCAAGTCTAAAAATGCATCAATGTCCACAAGGTTGAAAAACATTTGTAGATTATACCATTTAAATGTTTATAGGTAAAGAAGAAAGTGAAAACCTGCTAAAAAGGACTCAGATTTGTCCTGGCAGCCTGCAGAGGGGAAAAAGAAATAGATCAAACTCTGTAAATGAAGTTTTTTCTGAGGGTGAAAAACTCCCAGACAGGCTGGACTGAGGGTGAGAGCAGGCGGCTACAGGGGGCTGGACACAGCTCTGACCTCTGACCAAGGCAAACGCGCGCGCTCCCCTTCGACCGCGCGCTCATCTGCGGTGCGTTAGGAGGCGCGCGTGTCGGGGCCTGGTGGCCGAGTCCCGGCAGCCCCGGCGCGGCGTGGCGCGCGCCCCCGCCCCGCGGGCTCCCATCCCGGGCAGGAGACCCACTCAGCCGCCGGGGCGCGCGGTTCTCAGCCGGCCGCAGGCAGGAAGCAGCAGCCGGGCTTCACTCATCCATCACGCACACAGATGCTGAAACTCCGGTGATCGCAGCCGTTTCTGAGCGTTTCTCCCGTGGCCGCGCAGGAAGCTTCACTCCCGGATCTGATCCGGGAGGTTTTTCTCTGAAAAACTAACAGAAGAAGCATCCGGAAGAGAAAGAAGCTGGGGATGAAATGGAATATCCTAAATGTTTACCGGACAGTAATACTGCTACTAATAAAAATAACGATAGTAATCATTAAAAAAACTTTTTTTTTTCTTCTATAAACCGTCTCTCTTATTAAGACCTTTTTTGTTTCGTTCAGGCATTTTGTTCCATTTTAACACCGAATAAATCATTTCAACGGCAGCTTCTTCTTATAATAAATGATAACTGACTTGATAAACATTCGGTTGTTACGTCAGAAAAAATCCAGGATAATTTATCGGGTTATAATTTCTATTTCCTCATTCTCATTTTAATATTTAAAACAGGAGAAAAAAAATCTCCCATGAAGCAAAGGCCTTAAATGAACGCAGCTGAATTTCTCCTTTTTAAAAACGGACAGAAAGCCTCTTTTTAATTGTTTGGGGGTTTAAAAAGCTGTGGGGTGCAATGAGGACGGCGGCAGTCTGCAGGTATGGGACAGAACTTTTTATTAAACATTATGAAAACAAGATTTTCAACAACGTTCCACTTTGTAGGTTTTTCACTTGTTGACACGTCAGGACACGTTCATTGAATAAATAGAAATTATATGTACAGATATACATTTACAGCACTGTGCAGAAGTTTGTTTCAGGGGTCGCGTTTTGGTGTTGCTTTCAGGGACAATTAGCAAAACATGACTTTTGATCAAATCCAAATAATAATTAAAGAAGTGAATTTGCCGAACGATTGAATTAAAAAGGCGTCCGGAAAAAAACGATTATTTGAACCGTTCTGGTTCGTTTAATTCAATAAATGATCGTTGCTTTTGTGCATTTTGCTTTTCGTGGTTTGTTTTTCCTCTAACACTTTCATCCAAACGCCAGATTCCATCTGCACGTCTCACCGTCCAACAGGTTGGCTGAGCACTTCTGCACAATATTGCACATATATCTACGCAGCAGAAAACCAGGGATTTCATGTTGACAGAATAACGCATCGACTCAGCTACCACCAGGCAAAAATCTCTTTCCTAACAATCAAGCGTCCTCCTGTTTAGATCGCGTTAAGACACCGGGCTGCGGAGGACTCCACAGGCCGACCCATTTCTTCCCTACGAGTATTTAAAGTTTAAAAAAGATAACTGAAAAGTCTTTGATAATCAGATTGGTGCATAGAGTTTTAGCAGCGAAAGCAGTCCATGTCCATCCAGTAAATGAGGGTCCGATTTACATCCAGGTTTTTAAGAGAGTAACAGATCAAAGGTCCTAAAAACTAAACGTTTGTCCAGTTTGATCTCTTCTTAGTGCAGAACAGGCTTTCCTTTGACATTACACATGTTCAGTAGGAGGAGGATACCATAGACAATTTGCATGCTGTAACATACAAACATTTGTATTAAGACGTTTCGAAGAATCCAAGCAACAAAAGCTTTAAAAAGAGAGAAGGTAAAATAACACCGGTAACCGTTTTTTCTCTACACATTATGTACAAGTGGAAATAAATACAGTCTAAAATCTGGCTCAGTTAATCTCTTTTTGTCGTTTTTCTTTTCTTTTTAAAACAATAGAAAAATTGATTGAAAATAGCAGTTAAAGACGCATCCAGGTTTCGCAGTTTTAGCGGCTTGTTTTTGCGCCTCCCCGGGGCTCTGAGGGCCGTACTGATGGAGGGAGGGGGAGGGGGGGGGGGCGATGGGAACCATGGGTCATGCTGTCCATACATGTGGAAAGATTCCGGGGGATGAGTGTGTGTGTGTGTGTGTGTTTGGGAGGGGGGGTTACCATACATGTCCTGCATGCAGGGTTGCAGATGGGGACGGGGAGCTATTACACTTGCATTATTAAAGGTTTCTGCGTGGCGGGGCGCCTCTCCGCCACAGAAACAGTCTCAGAGAGGCGCTGCGCTGCCTCCTCCGCTGCCTCCTTTGCTTTATACACACTTTGCCTCGCGTTAAGACAAAACCATCCCCTCGCCGTAATTAAGACAGTCGCCTCGTGTGTCCTATTGGTTCAGTAAGACTCCTGATAGGAGGAGAGCCTGCGGGCTGAGTGACCCCCCCTGTGGGCTGAGTGACCCCCCTGTGAGCTGAGTGACCCCCTGTCCCGCGCCTGACAGTTCGCCGCGCGCTCACAGAAGTTTAGCCAACCCCTTGTTAAGACTTACAAATATTACGCACCAAATGTCAGGCCTATTTGATACTATGCATGAGCTCTATACAGTCTTTTCTGTTCAGAGAATAACTGTAAACAAAACACAAACAGAAAAGTATAAATTAATGTCCTCAGAGTGTGTTTGGGGGGGTGGGGGCGTGATTTGGAGTCTATGCTACAAAGTTGAGTCTCACATGAAGAACTCGGCGGTGGCCTGTTTCCCGGACGGATCTCTCGTGTTGGCCGGCCCACTGTAGGTCCGGCTGGCCAGCTTCTCGTACTTCTCCTTGTATAGATCCCGCTCCTTGACAAGGCGCGCCACGTCCTGCTTCAGCTGCTCCACCTGGTTCTGCAAGGTGCACTTCTCGGTCTCCAGCATGTGCCGCTGCTGCACGCGCTTGAAGCGGCAGGACTGCGCGTAGCCCCGGTTCTTCAGGGTGCGCCTCTTCTGCTTCAGGCGGATCACCTCCTCCTTGCTGAAGCCCCGCAGCTGCCGGTTCAGCTCCCGCACCGTCATGCTGACCAGCTGCTCGTCCGAGAACCGGTCCTCCAGGCGCGCGTGGTGGCCGTGGTGGTGGTGGTGGTGGTGGTGGTGGGCCTGGTGGTGGTGGGCGGCGGAGGCCGTGGACAGGTCCTCCCCGACGTACTGTTGCCCGCGGAAGCCCTCGTAGGCCTGGTGGTGGTGGTGGTGGTGGTGCGCGTTGCCGATGAGGGCCTCCACCGCGTCCTCCGGGGTCAGGTTGAGCGCCTCCGGGTTGATGTGGTGCTGGTAGCTGGGGATCCAGTACAGGTCCTCCAGCTGGGGCTTGCTCGCGTTGCTGTGATTGTTGTTGACGCTGCTGCTGTTGTTGCTGTTGCCGCTGCTGTTGACCCCGCCGGCCAGACCCTGGTTGGGCTGCGCGCCCGGGCTCGGGGCGCAGAAGCTCGGGGAGGAAGGCACGGAGGAGCAGGGGGTGCTGATCGGGGTGGAGGAGAGGGAGCCGGACGGGAGCCGGTGGCAGTAGCGGTCGGCCTCCGGCGGCTCCTTCTTCACCTCGAACTTCATCAGGTCAAAGTCATTGACGTACTCGATGGCCAGAGGGCTGTTGGGCAGCTCTGCGCTCATGGCGAGGTCGGTGGCCATGTCAGTCCATGCGACGACTCCTGCCCTCACAGCCAAACCGACCGCGGGCAGCCCTCTCGGGTACAGATTGCAGAGGGGAATAAACGCCCGGATGGTATATATATAGGCACAAGCACACGCCCGGTGCGCGGGGCTGCTGCAGGGCCAGTGGGTGGGAGGAGAAACTTATTAAGGCTGCTCGTTCCTAAGACAGCTTCTATATATAGTGGCGTGAATATACGTATGCATGTAAATGAACTTGTACACCTGCCAGTTTGCCTCCGCTCGCTGCTCTTGTTGACAACTTATCCCAAGTCAGATGAGCGCTTTAATACCAGGAGCCCCCTGAGCGGCTGAAACTCGAGCCCGGTGAATTTGGAGACACCAACCTGTCTTGTCCTCGCTTCACCTCTGCAGCCCACTTGCCTCCCTCTGATTTACTGTCCTCGGTTCTGCTTGATCGAGGGTCGCCAAAAAGATTTTTGTCTCCTCCGCTCGGTGCGTTATAAATACTTTCCAAGCATCCTCCTTTGCTTTCCCACAGTTGACAACTTGAGCAGAAAGTCACTGCAGCATGGCCCGGACGGAAACTTTTCTCCCGGAGTCGCGCAGAGAGGCTGGAGGCTGCAGCGGCCGTGCGTAAAGCTGTGCCAACCGTGCCGGGAATCCAGAGGCGGAATGGCGGGTTTCGGACGCAGTCAAAGTTCACAGCGCTTCAACAGAAAGCCGAACTCTCAGCTCTTACTTTGGGACAAGTTTTTTCCCCTTGGTGCAATGGTCAGTCCGTTCGTTTGCTTCAGGCTGCGGCTCCTCGCGCGCGCGCGCGGTTCCAGCCGGGTCCTGGTGGGACCGTAGGTGTTGAATGATCGTGAGATTTTTTACACACGAGGTGTTAGATTCCAGTTTGTTTTGTCTCCAACTGTCTCCCTACTGTTTCTCTGGGCTAGTCGGTAAAACCACGCAGTGACACCGAGGCGCTGGAAGGCAGGGACTTATAAAGACAACGGCCCCCCCCCCACCCCCACCCCCACTAACCCACCCCTCTCCCCCAGCCGGGCCCTCCCACACAGAGGTGTGACGGGCCAATGGGAGGAGATCCCGGCCGCGTATTTGCATTCTCTTACAGCGGAGTTTCAGCTGGTGGGATCGGCCGAGGAGAGCCGAGTGGAGCCGAGCGCAGAGCGGCGTCCAGGCTGAACAGGTGCAGCAGACCCCCCCTCTAGTGACCGAGCAGCCGCTACTGCACGGAGGAGCGAGCGGAGCGAGAGTGGAGCTGCGGAGTTTATCAGAGGAAAAAAAAAAAGGTTGAGCCAGAACAGAGAAACACTGGTTTTAAACCAGGAGTCCGTGTTCCCATATCAGAGCAAAGAAAATGAATTTGATTTTAATTGGCACATTTATGAAGGAAATTCTGTAGAAGTTATCCCAACTACAGTTTGACCGAATGCTTTTCATCAACGTTATCAATGACGTTTCACAATTATTCATTTTATATGAATTAAAAGTTTTAGATAAGGTGATGGAGCATGTTTCATCATTTAAAAAAAAGAAAGAAATGTAAGTACACAATAATGAAATGAGAGAAATGTGTTTTCCTGGGTTAACACGGGGGATTCATTTTCTTAATACAGAATATTCGCAACTTTGGGCCCTGAATAAAGCAGACCTGCTGTTGGTTAGATTCAAGTTGTATGGTTTTACTCCATGAAAAGACAAAGTGCTGAACTAAAAATGTAAAGAAACGTGGACAAACTGGAAAAAATAAAATTGAAAAAGAATCTAAGGGAGATATGCCACTGCGCAGGCGCACTTCAAATGTAAAGGTCTTGGTTTGGTTGATATTAACATTACGAAATAAACCAAGATTTGTCCTTTAAAGTGTATTAAAAACGGCTTTCTATGTCCATTTATCTCCCTTAAGTTTCTCAAAGAGGCCCGAGGATGCCTCTGACACCACAAATCACCAAATCTATCAATCACTGATCGATTTAAGGCCTCGCGCCCCTCCGGGATCAATCCGCATTTCCGCGAGTCTGTGCGAGGCTCCGCGCAGACGCGCCCGCGCGTGGGTTAAGTATGACTGGAGGGTCCCGGCGGTTTTCATTCGCAATTAACCACAAATTGCATCCCGACTCATCTCCGCGGATCGAGGGATAATTAAGCCCCGCCGCCGCGCGCGTCTCCATTCTGGACACATCTGTCTCTTTTTTCTGCGAGGACAGGCTTTCAGGTGTGAGGCTGGAGGAGGGTTCAGCAGGATGTCGATACCCCTGATAAGTACCACGGGAGAGGGACTTAAAGCGGGACACGGGCGCAGGCTGACCCCCAACCCCTCCTCCACTCCCCCCTCAGCCGTTTCCGGGTCCCAGGGGCCCCATCCAGGCGCAGATCAGTGAGTGATAAACGCGCGGGATAAAGTGCCTATCTGCGGGAAAAACAGGTGGCAGTAAGTTTAACTCGGTCAGATGAGAGCTGGAACACCTTGCGCAGCTGCTGAGCTTCACTTCCAGTCCGAACTGCCCATGAAATACGCGCCCACCCTCCCCCCCCCCTTTGCCCCGAATCTGCTGGCAAGGATGAAAAGGAAGAGCGTGAGATGAAGGGACTGAAATCATATCGGGGTCTTTTAAGTTTAGGTGCGCTAAGTCATTAGAAGTGGGCTACTTTTTTTTATATCAAATAAGCAGAGCTGGCCCCCAAACGCCAAGCTAAGCAGTCTGTATTGAAATGGCACATTTAAGAAGATCTGCTGTGGTCCATTCATTGTCAGGAGAAGGGGAGTGTCTGCGGCCCAGGGCTTGAGACATAAATTTTTGAAGTCAGGGTTTTCATTGTGCCTTATGCATGCTGGAAGTTCGCTGCAAACGCAGTTCTAGCGACTTAAGCAAAATGGACATCAGCAAGGTGGAGGATCGTGGAGGGGTGTGTGTGTGTGTGTGTGTGTAGGGGGGGCTTTGAGGAAAGGTAGCCAGCATCCAGTCTGAAGAGCCCGGCTCCAGGAGGTGGCTCAGGGTTATCTCCGGCCTGGAGCTTTTTTGTCACTTCCGTTAAGTCACTAATGCCTTTGAGGGGGAATCAGCTTTAATTGTGTGGAGATGGACACGCGGGTACACGTACGCACACGAGCAGCCACTGCATTTAGGGGGGCCTCGCTTGTATTGACCCCACGGGTGTCCGTCAGTGAAAAAATATCAAGAGGATTTTTAGAGCCAAAAAGGTAGAAAATGTGACACTGAGTCTGGGCTGAGAGAGAAAAACGAGAATAGGCGTCAAAATGTGGATGAGGTGGTGCATTAAAGTACATCTCCAGCCTAATGCATTCAAATTTTCCCCCATTTTGGTCTATTTTTGTTATTATTTTAAAGATCTGAACACTTGTGGACAGTTCTGGCAAAAGTCCATCCATCACTCAGGTTCTTATGTACTTCTGATTTAAAATGTGGGTAGAAGGGTAAACATATTGTGTCATTGTTTGGAAAGAAGCTAGTTAGGTCTGAACATGTTCAGAGGATGTAAAGTTTATTTGGGACTAAGCTGGAACTGTGCTCTTTTTCACTTCTCTTATTGGACTAATGTCCAGGACCTGGAGTGGGTCAGAGGTGGAAACATGTGACCTACAGGTTATGGTGTGGAATGAGGGGCACCCGTGTCACCCGACTCATTTTTCTCCACCATATCCTAAATGCTCAGCATTACCTGCCAATTCCACAGGAAACAGGTGCTCTGCTGGTATTTCCAAGGGGATGAGGCTCCATCACACGATAGGGGAGCTGCTCATTAGTGGGTTCCATGTTGTATTCCCGGGTTCGGGTAGACTGGCACCGTGGAGCTGTGGAATCATCTGACCTCACACCACAGGGCTTTTATCTCTGGGGTCCTCTCAAACAAAATTGTGTATGCTGAAAAAAGATTTTTAACCCTTCCCTTTGATCCATTATGGCGGTTTTCAAGATGGCAGCCATGTTCCAGACGCAGCCTTAAAAATAAGTCCCCTCACCAATTACCTTCTGGGGGATTCAGATATTTTTCCATTTAGTTTTGGACATTAAATGGTGTCCTGTTAGTTTTGACCCTATGCTTCATTAAACTTGGACCTTTCAGGGAAAGGGGACATTTTTTGGGGTTGATTTACATCCATGATATGAGCTCCCATAAACAGGAAGAATGGTTTTTACCAGAATGTGGCAGCCGACTCTAAAAGCAAAGTTCTAATAAGGAAGAATTACTTAGAGTGAGTTAAGCAAACCAAGAGGAATGGCAAAGAAAGGGGGTTTTGAACACATGAATCCACGCGTTCTGAAATTTGTCCAACACACACTTCCACACACACTGTGAAGGATCACAGTTGACCTTTCTTTTTGTCTCTCACAGTCTCCGTGGACAGATGATTTCTCTCCTTCTGTCTTCTCTCCATCTTGTGCGCTTTTACTAAAAATTGAAATATTGATCTTAATTAGAGTTTGCCGAGCTCAGCAGCTCGCGTTGAGGGTTTTAGACAAGAAGCAGCAGACATCTGTCTAAGGCACTTACATCTTAAGCGCAGGAGAGGAGCAACGTGGGTGAGGAGGAGGAGGAGGAAGGAAAAAATGCCTGGTGAGAGGAGAAGAGTGATGGCTCCCTGTCTCCTGCCTTTTCTAAGAAACATGTCGAGCTCTCCATCTCTGCCCGCTGTTGTCGATACATTCGAGAGAGAAGTGAGCTGAAAAGTGACACACACACACACTCACATAAACACACACACACAACTCAATCCAGACAAAATGGATTCAAAGGGAGCGTTTATGAGCTAAAGTTTTCAAACTGCTCTCAGTCTCTGCTTCACGTCAACAGATGCTGTCCTCGAACAAAAGAAAGCATCCCTGACTGAGTTTTCCATCCAAAAAGGATTTTTACTATGTTTGAAATCCATAAGCAGTTAGAACACCAAAGGTTACACACCTCTGAGTGTCTTATAGTAAGAAAAAGAGTGCCTCAGGAGTCAGATCTGGGACCACTTCTTCTTTTCCTTTGTAACAAACAATAGTGACCATAATGAGGCCAATGCAAAGTTCCATTTATATGCTGTATTTCACAGCTCCCATCCTAAACGCAGCCACTATTATAACAGGTCAGCAGCCTGTTTAGGATTTAAAACTCATAGACACATAACCTGCTTTAAGTTCACTTTACGGGGTTCACTGATTGCATTTGCATTATGTTTTTGATGGCTCTTTTTAATTTGACCACACATTAAGTTTATTTTAACGATTAAATCCCATTTTTAATTTAAAGCCTGTTCTAAGTGTTGATGTGTATTTAATTCTCTGTATCTCGGACTTGAAAGCAGATCACAGTCTCTTAAATAGTGCACATTTTGGCGCAGACATTGAAAGGCCTTAAGGAGTACATTGTATTATATCCATTTTCCCACCAGGCAGCAGGATGCCAAATCCCTTCAGGATTTTGTTGGCTTTATTCTCTTTCTTTGGATTGTAGGAGCCTTGTATAAAAAATGCTCTACAGCACTAAGAGCAGAAGCATTTTCATTGCATAATTAATTAAAATGTAGCAAAATCATGAAAGTATGCCATGATTCAGCATAATTTCTTTTAGATTAAACTGAAAATGAAAACAAAGTGTAAAAAAATAAACAAATAAATACCCATAAAATACATTATTAAACTAACATGGTGTGAATTAAGACCCCCCCTTGCAAAAAAAAAGCACAGAAATTGGCCGTGCTGTTACACATTAGCGACTGTGTGACATAAGACCTCATTAGTTTGGTCGAATTAGCAAAAAAAGAAGCCCACTGACAGAGCAGCAGGCTCTGCGTGTCTTATGTGACTTATTGTTTGATCAAGACAACAAATACAGATCTCACCTGACTTGGCTGGCTGCCGACAGCGGGCTTCACGGCTCAGGAGGAGTCCAGCTGGGCACATCCTGCTTAGGGGGGGCTCCGAGTGTCAGGCTGCTTGTTTGCCCCTCAGTCGAACAGCGTGTTAATGTTGTAAATATGATGCTTTGCACTCAAGCACACTGTCACTTTCACACAGTGTATTAATAGTTTTATTAGTGGAGGCCCCTCCTCCAGCATTTGAGGAGGTGACGTCACGAGAAAACACCCAGCAGGAGGCCTCTGTGGAGGAGTTGTATCTTTTTGTTGATGTATTGTGTTTTTCTAGGACTTTCGTGTTGCAAATGTCATTTTGTGTGTTTTTTGTATAGGTTTGTGTCTATTTGATTATTTTATGCATATTTGAGGTGGTTTTGTACCTTTTTGTTAATGTGTTGTTTTTCTGATATTTTAGTGCATGATAAATCTAATTTTTGGTTATTCTGGTCATTTTGTGACTGTCTTTTTTAACCTCTCTGTGGTTATTTTATGTCTCTTTGTGATGGTTTTGTGAGTGTTTGTAGATTGTGAATTTAAATTCTTCACAGTGTTGGATGGTCTCTGAGACAAAGGGAACGACAAAGTGTTCCAATTGAGCTCTGAATGCTTTGGAGACTATCAGAGAGCCATGTTTCCAAAATGAGCCAGGAAAGGCAGGAAATTAAAGTTAACTGAAACAGATGTGATGCAACTCAAGATCTGAAGGAGCAGAGACAGAAGGAAGAGCACTCCTGATTTTCAGGCAGAGATGGATGTTTCTGGATCAGAGTTGGAGAAAGTGAATGACAGAAGCCTTAAAGGGAAGAAGACCTGCTAAGAAGCCGTTACTGAGGCTTGCAAACATCCACAAACACCTGGAGAACTGGAAGAGATGGAGGAACCAGGTCAAAGTCCATGTGGGATTTAGGAGATTCAAAGACTGATCACGCAAAAGTTTAATCCAAGCAAGTCTGTGTGAACAGCCAGAAACTTAAAAACAAGAGAAAACATACAGGATGAAAACCTTCTGCTGGTATTTGGGAGTGAAAAAGCTCCAGTTTGAATCCTTCCTAAGAGCTGCCTTTAAAGAAACACCATGAGGCTGGGAAGTGGTCTTTTGGTGTCAGAAGGGAATTTTTTTAAATGTTTAAAAAAACTGTTATAACATGGTTATTTAGAATAAAAAAAGAGTAAAAAAGAAAGCACACATTGCTTCCAACTTTAACTCCAGGCATATTCTTTTTTTTTTTTTTCTTCTGTAAATTAAAAATGCATTCACAAATTTCTCACGTCTTTTTTCTCCTTAAACACGGACACCATCTGAACTGGAAACATCTGCTGGACATTTGTTGGGTTCCAAATGCTTTTTGAAAGTAGATTTGGAGCAGAAGGAGACATGTGAGGGCTGTGCCCGTCTGACATGTAGCTATGACATTAACATGCACGGCAGAGGAGAGCCGAATTCCTGGTGTGTCACCACCTTCAGGTCACGTGACCACGCTCCCAAACAGAAACAAGCGCCAGCCATAAACACCGCCACAGCACTCACAAGACATGCCAATGAGAGGCTGAGAAACACGCTCAGAGTTTAAACTTTATTCTTTTCCCTTAAAACTTTACGAAAAAAAAAAAAACCTGAGTAAAAACACTTAAACCACAACACTCAAATTTACGTATTCATCACAAATAAAATTTAAATTTCAGGCCCTGAGTGAAATCATTGAGAGGGAAGGACAGACGGGGCTGTCCAGACAAACCTGGGGCTCAGAAATCACACAGGGACGAGGTCTTTTCCCCTCCAGCGCTGCGGCCCCTCCCGCGGCTACAGCCGAGGCTTGATCTGCAGCTTCCTCTCTGAGTAGCAAACAAAAAAGTGGGGGAAAAAACAGTGAGGAATTAAATGAAAAGGGGAGATTTAGCAGAAATCAGATGACGAATCGTGCATTCGCTCATGTGTGACCGACTGTGAGTGATGACATGTGGGCAGATGAAGAAGAGGACAGGAAAACAACGGATGACGCTGCGTATGGGTGTGGGGGGCTGTCGGCTGGCAGTGATACATTACGTCTGAGCTAATTTATGCAAAGCAAAGAGGAGCTTGTTTGGCTGAGTTCCACCTTTAATGAGGCCCTGGGTGGTGTGTTGTGTTAGCGAGGTACCACAGTGTCATTAGTAATACTTAGGAGCACAAAACAGCCGGACAGTGTGTGTGTGTGTGTGTGTGTGTGTGTGTGTGTGTGTATGTATGTGTGTGAGAGGGGGGGAGAGGGGGGGGTACAGAGTTACAACTGTAATTTTAAGCACATCCCAGGAAGTAAGAAGACACTCTGAGGGAAATATGAGTCTAATGTACTGAAAACACATGTTCCCCTGGGTAACACAAACAGCACAACTTCAGTTTCCTTTTTTTCTTTTTGGTAAAATTAAATTTAACTGCAGATGTCTGAGCTGTGCTTTAAATCAACACTTTTTAACTCTGGTCCTTACATTTAATATGAAAATGACTCCATCAGCTGATCAATGAATCTACACCTGCCCAGAACGGTTTAACAAAAACCCCACATACAATCAAAAATGTGATTTTCTGAGAAAATGTGGACGTTTCCCCTCTAATTTGAATCGACTCCTCAATTCTATGTATGACTATTTTGACTCTGTGCCTTTAAATGTGATCAACAGCCTTGTTTGTTCCAAATTTAGCTCCTTGAGTAAATGGAGGACTTATTTCTTTCTCTACGCTTGCTCTGATTGTTTCCTGCCTTTTTAAAATGACTTGGGTCAGATCTGCCTGTACAGAATCTGAGAATCTGACCCAAATAATCTATTCAGCGTCTCCACAGACAAAATGCTCTCATAAACATTCCTGATAAGGTTAAATGTGATGAATCTTGGGGGTGTTTACTTCTTATTTGTCCTTATTAGAAATTAACCTTTAACTTTGTTGTGTTCACGAGACTTAAAACACCTTTGACTCTAAATTGGACACAAAACTAATTTATTTTCCTCAAATTACACTAACTTAACCTAGGAAACCCGAGCTGTGCTCAGTTATTTGTGCAGTGAGTTTAGACGCAGTCAAATGTTGCACAGAAGAAGCACATGTTTGCACATCTAGCAGGCAGGGGCAGGTGGGGGGGGGGTCTTTCTAATCCTCTATCTGTCAAGTCTGTCCACAGAGACCTTCACTGATCCTCTGTCCAGCCCAAAAGCTAAATATCATTACCTCCGTGCTCTGGGTGTCATTACTCCTCCCCTGAGCACCATCACAATGACTCTGATTATCATTATCTGAGTGCAGCTCAACCCTGAGAATTAAAGTGATCCCACATCATTCACCATAAACAAGATCCTTCTGCAAAATATCCGCAGACAATAAGCCTCAGAGTCAGCACTTTTACGCCCAGAAAGTCACATCTAGCCCTCTTTAGAAATGTTCTATTTCTTCAAAGCCTGGGTGAAAACTTAACACTCTCTGCTGCCATTCCCATCCATTAAGGCGTCCCAGTGATCACCAGCTGGGATTTCCACTGATTCCCAGCTGTAAACTGGCTTAAGACCACCCTTTGCTCCTTTTTCCTAATCAGATGAAATGCTGACGCTTCACTTTGCCACAAAGCTTTCAGATCACTTGCTATTGTTGCTGTCCTGCTGATGGAAAATTTACCAATGCATTTGAAGTATTATACAACATGCAAACTACATAGATGTTTAGCTTGTATACTGCATTTTGAAGTGTATCCAGGGTCCCTTCACAAGTATTTGGAAGTAAGGAGTGAATACCTGCAAATTGAGTGTAATGAGCTACTGATTTTGACTTATGAAATGGCAAAGAAAAGCTCTGACCCCTCAAAAGAAGAACAACCATCAGGAACTGTCAGAAAAAAAAATGTTGGGTACAAACTCCAAATTTCACAGATCAAAACTCCCAAATTACACATTTCACAGTAAAATGCCCCAAAATGGGATTATTTATCATGTGCAGTGTTGCCAAGTGTGAGAACTCTTCACCTTTGACTTGTGTTGAGTCACTTTGCGGCGTGTCCGGTGCATCTGGCTCCTCTGGAGAGCTAGAGAGGGAGATGAAGGAGGGCAAAGCCAAAGGCCCTGCAGTGGACATCCCTGGAGACGCCTGAGCGTCCTGCGGCAGGACGACAGACAGGCGGGGTCTGTTGGAGAAGACGATGAGTTACAACAGAAGTACAGCATCCATCTGGCATCCAGGCCTAGCTAAAGGCAGCTGGGCTTCTCTTTCTTTGAAGTTGGAGACATTTCTCCTCTCATCCAAGAGTCTTCTTCAGCTCTGAGTGCTACGATGGAGGCGGGGCGTTTGTCCTCACAGCACCACAAACTTTTCATTCAGTCTGTTGAAATGTGGCCCCAATTCCCAAGTTGACACCCCACCAACCCATTCCTTATTCATCTATTTGTGTGAACAGTCAGACATTTCCTGTCAAAAGTTATTTTAAACAGTTTTAAAAGTGTTTCTGAATCTGATTCCTCTGGATAAAACATCCTTTGCTGATTGGTCCATATTTGGTAAGTTCTTTGTTTCATGGTCCTGAGCGTCCATTTCTGTGATGCCTGTGTCCTTTTCTAAAGTAAAGCAGAGACTTTGACATCTCCATTACAACCTGGGCTTCCTCAGAGATGACGTTTTTGGCCGATCAGATCCATCCAGTAAACAAGTGCTTCAGTGGTAGGACGGACCTGCCTAATTATTGTGTTAAGAAGCTGGTTTTGAGACTTTTACAGTATCTTCTCGGTCCTGAAACCTCTGATGGTCAAGTTCAATTGTGCACACCTCAAAGTAAAGGTGGTTCCTGTGGTCTGCAAACATTTCTGAGGGTGTTCCTCTAAGAATGCAAAAGATTCTCACATCCAGACATCCAGGTCACAGTAGTGTAGGCAGCTGGACCTCTTTCTGGATCTCTGAGAGGTAAAACGTTTTCAAGACACAAGAAGGAGTTTTAAGTAAATTATAAAGGCTCAACGTGTATTTCTAACCTCTTCTGGGGCTCCTTGGAGCGGACTTTCTTGGCTGGGGGGGTGACGGTGCTGCTGGCGCTCCGTTTGGCCCGCTGGCGGTGGTGCAGCTTGCAGCGGGAGCCTCGGGGGCAGGAGCCGGTCTTAGAGAAGTCCAGACACACCAGAGTGTGCTTCTTCTTACACTGAGGATTAAAAACATATATCAGCTGTTGAGTCTATCCTGCCATCTGAGAAAGCTGTGAACAATCGTGGACATTTTTCAGAAACCCAGATGAATCATTATCACGACGGCTGTTTGATCAGAGGCTGCATCATTCAGGTTTGTTGATGTCATAAGAGGAACTGAGGGGTAATGGATGGGCTGCCCTGCAATCGATAAAGCAGAAGTATTTGCCTTGTTCAACAATGAGCTGAACGTGTTTCCTCTTATGACAGCACACAGTCTCCAACCAGCAGAGGGAAATGTGGGACTCCTGTTTGTTCAGATATGCTACAGAAGGAAAAAAAATGGATACAGGCAACAAATAATGACACTTCAGCTAGAGACAGATTTCAGCAATGTGGCACATTGCTGCAGGGTCATGCCGAGGTGCTTTGTTCTACTTTTAGTTATTTGGTTTATGGTTTTTATATGGCTTTCTATACTTCTTTCTATATCATTATATTATCTTATTTAGCTTAGTTAGCCATTCTATCTTTGTTTTAGACATTCTTTACGATTCTTTTATTGTGGTTGCACCGGGTCAGCGTTCCATCTCATGGTTTTAGCATGCGTAGTAATGGCAAGAAAACATCCTCAAATCCTTTTCAGCTAGCATCTGATCATCACACAGAGTTCATGTGAAAAGAAAAATCTGGGAACCTTAACTCTGAAAGGCCAACCATTGGCGGGTTAGACAAAGTGTCGCTTTGTGTGTGCTGCTGAGGATTTTCCCTTTTTAATGACCTGTAGAATCTTTTCTGTTCATTGAGTTTTTTTGTGGATATGTACAGACACAATACGCAGAATGATTTCCAACAAAATACAAAGAAAACACAGTGTGTTGTGCTCTCCTGCATATTTTCCTGAACATCTACAACTCAAATTTCATGCTTTAAAAAAAAAACATGAAAAGTTTCTGTTGAAAATCTCAAACCTAACATGTTTAGGTTTGACGTAGCTCAAATCTCACTAAACAGTAGGAAGGAGATAATGAAAAACAACTTAAGAGAGCAGCTCCCATCAGATCCATTATTCCACGCACCACTCAGACCACAACATTTAAAAAACCAACAGCAAAACCTCTGTTTGGGCACTGGCCATCTCTGCACCATCACTGGAAATATTGCACTGGATCAGCTCTGGATTTAAAGGAAAAAACTTCTCTCCTGATGAATGGGCTTCTTTTCTATGTGGGCAGCTGGGTTTTATATAAACTTGAGACGCCCATGTATCAGTTTTATCCAGCTTTGCCCAAGTTAACAGGCCTTTACGTTTCTCTTATAAACATAATATTGAAATATACTTAATGAGCACCTGAATCGGGGCCTCGTTACTTGAGAGATTTAATGTTTATATAAATCTGTGGAGTGGAAGCGACTGAGAGGGGTTTAAGTAAAGCCCACCACTTGTTTGTGGGTTACTACCTTTAAGAGGCTGTGTTTCTGTCACCCTATCTTTTAACGTACAAGCGGAGCAAGTGTGTCACAGTTAATGTCATTCTGGGGAGGACTGTGCATGAAAGCGTGAGCTTTCACATCCATGTTTGCAAGTGAGTGTGTATGACAGTGTAATACGGGTGTAAATTGGTAGCTTCATTCTCCACGAGATCCGATCCCTCCCACCTGTCAGAAAAGCTAATTATATTCACTCTGGAGTGCAGACTGTGAGGAGTGTGTGTGTCTTTGAGTGTGGGTGTGTGTGGAGTGGGAAGCAGATTGGTCCAGAAATAGAGTGTGTGTGTGAGTGAGTGAGTGGAGGGAGGAGAGATCGATTTTCCAGGAACATTGTGGACTCTCGGTCAACTCCCTCTGGAGCTCAGGGGCCCCGACTCCCTGCCATCAGAGCCCCTAACCCCCACGTTCCTTTGACTGTGGGTGCCAAAGCAGCCCAGGATCAACTCACTGTCAAATGTTTGCCTGGATCATTTTATAGGCTTGTGGTTTTGAAACAACATTTCTCTAAACAAGTCAGGCCCGCTGCAGGTGTCGATGATGATAGCAATATATCTGGTTCAGACGTCAATGCTGAACCCACCAGGAGCTCTGATGTCGCAATTCCTTTTAAGAAGTCAGCGATGCTGCAGAACCAGACACGAAGTTTCAAAACTCGGGCGAAAAATTCATTTATTTATATCCAGATAAAATGGCTCACGTAGCTAACAATGAGACAATCACATTTTTAAGCAGTAGTTTTAGCTTTAAAAATCGTCTTTTCAACAACAACTCGAACATGAACGACGGACGGACAGACAGCAGCAGTTAATTTCTTATTCTTCTCACCTCAGATGATTACACAAATGTTACAATCATGGGACAATCCGTCAGTTAAGGAACCTTTGGCGATGTCACGAGTCCCCCTCAATTATCAGTCCTCCTTTGAGACTTTGAGTTCTCCTGAAACTGCTTCAGTTTTCTTTGCAGGCATGACTGCATTTGCTTTTTAGTATGACGTACACAGTTTGAATGGTATGGTCAAAAAGCTAAATCTTTTTTACTGCAGATCAGAAGATTTTGTCTCTAGGTGTACCATCATCTTATCTTCAGTGGCACTGAAATCAAGGTAGACTTTAAGGTCCTGAGGCTGTAGAACCAGCCCCGATCATCATCTCTCCCTCACCCTGCTGATAGTTGCTATGAGCGAAACATCTCCACTTTGCTCCGCTCTTGTTCCAGAAGTCTTGAGCTTTGTAAGCCGTGAAGTAAGTGAAATCAGAGCAAGAAACGTAAAGTGTCCCAGAAATTGACTACACAGCTCAGTTTGCTCCCCTCAGCTCCATACATTCTCATTTTCATAAAAAGATGAGGATGAGTGAGGGAGAGAAAGATGGGAAATGGGAGGAAAAAGCCAAAGTGGACAGAACATCTTTATCCCACACCAAGTTAACAATTTTCCACTTGATTTAAGGAATGCTGGGATGTCTCTAGGGCCTATTAGAGAGCTCTCTGCTGGGCCAAAACCAGGAAGAGTCAGCAGATTTACCAAGAAACAGCGAGGGAGAAAAGATCCAATACAGAGGAAGAGAGGCCATGGGGAGGGGGTGGAGAGGAGTAAAATAAAAAAGGGACATGGCGTGCATTTACAACTTAGGCAGTAAGCCAACACTCATTGAGAGTGACTTACAGATGGTGGAATTTAACAAAGATAAGCCTGGGATCAAATTCACAAGAGGAAAATTTTAAGAAAATGGGGGTTCACTGCATCAGTAAACCTGCGGCTGCGATCAGATTGGCATTAGTAGCTTCCTAATTCATTTAAAGACAAGACCACGTTAATGCAGGGGTGGTGCCAGCGCAGAGAGGTTATTGCTTTATGCGTAATGTTGCTGCCAAAAAGTGTCATCTGGCTTCACTTTTACTGCAGCTTTCAGCTCTTTGCCAAACAGATCTGGCACTTGAGAATGTTAACATTTTAATAAAGTAATTCCTCAAATGATTATTCTGAATGAGGAAAAAGCGCTGAAAATGGATTGTTGCAGTATTCCATCTTTCAACACAATATTCCGTTTGGTTTTTTAAAAGATAAGTCATGAGTGTAAAGAACAGATAAACTCCGAAAAACTTGTTTTTTGTTTTTATCCTTCTATTTAACAAACAGGTCAAAAAAACTATTTTCAGACTTAGCTGAGCAACTTCACTGGATTTTACTGTGTGGTTAGAGGCAAAAGACTAAAGAAGTTCATGATTCTCCAAGAAGGTGAGGGTGCCAATATTGGGTATAAAAGGAGCAATTAGCACCCTCAGATCCTAGAGTATTGAAAGGAAAACATAATGGAAATCATTTCTTTGAACTTGCTTTCCACAAGAAGCGCCCCAAAAAGCGTCTGTTGTATTTTAAAAGTGTATTAACTTTTCTGGTTATACAATGTGTAGTGAAAAATGAGCACAGAGGGACAGAAGGGGGGGTCGGACTGAAACAAAGCCAGGCTGAGGTAGGATGGGAGCAAGATGGAGACGAGGAGCAGACTTAACCCCTGAGCTGCTGTCTGCCAGCTCGGCTCGGAGTGCCATCCTCAGCAGTTTTCCCATCTATAATTACTGCCTGCTATCCATCATACAGCCGGCAGAGCCTCACAGTGCAGCGCTCCGCAAACATACACACACGTGCACTCAAGCAAAAACACACACCGGGGAAAATCACAGACCTAAGCACTTCAGCTAATAGAATAAATATTAATATCCCTTTTGTTTTCTATATCCTCATTTCCCTCACGCACCATTTAAATGAAGTCTGACAGTATGAAAAAGCATCTGTTTCACACCAGCAGAGAAAAAACACAAGGCAGGAAGAGACAAAGGGAGCTAAACCCACCAAAGGGGGGGAGGAGAGGGTGTGGGTCATGTCTTAGGAGGACATGAGGACAGCGTGTGGTGATTTGAGCATCTGGAGTCATGTGTAGGTGGCTCCGTTACCCATCAGGCCCTCAATGTGTCACTCAGAAACTACAGTTATGCCATTATGGACCGCCACCCCCTGCAGCTGTTGCTGCCTGTGTGTCACTGTTTACACGTATGTGTGTGTGTGCACGGGGCATATCGCTTACCAAACTACTTGTTTACCTAAGCCTCAGTTTAACTTTAGTGGAACCTGAGACATGTTACACAATTTAACTGTGTGTTCAAATAAAGAGCACGGCTTCTGGGGAGAATTTTGAAATTAGACGACGGGGTCTGAGCAGGGAGGAATAAGTGCCCCGAGCACGAGGTAAAAAAGAGAAATGAGTCTGCCATGAAGAAATAAATCATGACCGGAAAATAAAAATGTCTGTGACTTGGTGACCCGCAACAGCTAAACGACACCTTTTGAAATCCACCCTGAGCAGAAGGCAACTTTTCCAACACGTCAAAGAAAAATGCAAAAGCTTTTATGGACTTCTGCTGCTCAGCTTGTCTACATTTCCTTTTCCACTCGCATCATACCCGAGTGGGATGAAGACAACAGGAGGGAGAGAGGGAAACCTCTACGAGCATGCCCATCGACCTCCTAAAAACAAGGGAAAGTCTGCTGGGGTTTGTTTTTTCTTTATAAGGGTTCGGAAACATTCTGTCTGATACGAAACAGCAGATGAGGCACATGATCAGGGAAACATCTGCTGCCTTACGACTTCCACAAACTGTCTCCTTATGTGTATTAATAAAAAGGGCAAAATTATAATTTTCCATCAACCTTTTCAGATATGAATGTCAACAGTGACTTTCGTGTCTTTAATGAACAAAGAAAAAAAAAAAAGCATTTTTAGAAAGGATTCTTACCCTGATCAGATAAGTCTCTGAAGCTCTCTGCTTTTTGTGCAGCCAAAAGTGGAAAAAGATTTAACGGTGTGAAAAGTTTGATGGAGAAGAGTCAGTGCAGTTAACCCAACCATCATGAGGAGATGATTACTAGGTCAAAATGCTTCCTTTTAAACAGAGAGGATGTAGGGGACACTAATCATATCTTTTTTATTTAAGCCTCCTAACTGGCTCACAGCTGCTTATGAAGGGGTTATTAAATCATTTGTGTTCTGGCAGTTCCTTTTTCCTGTTGTTTTGTGTGTGCTTTTACCTTCTCTCCCTCTGGACAATAGCCTCTGACAAAGTCCTCGCACACCTCAGCTTTGCGGGACACGTAGACATGACTGTAAGGACAGTTGTTGTTGTTACAGATTCCCTTCAGGAAGAACGAGCATACCGGCATCTGCAGACAGAAGAAGCTCAGAATGAAATGATGGACATTTTTGGGATTCTTACAAGGTGAAAATAAAATACATTTTACACTGTGTCTTTATTTGGTGAATAAAAACCAGCAACTGGTAGATGCTCATGATGTTTTCCAGAGGAGAATCTTTCTCCTTTGGCCCAAAGTCTGTTTCTAACTGATTCTCTGAGCAACAGACTGACAGGTGTGCTGTTGAACAGATTATTTCTGCAACTGTGGGACAGCTACAGATCTGATCTCGTTCCTGATTGTCAGGAGCTGAAAACAATGCTGACATTTACAGAAGAAACTGGGTTTGACTGTGTGTTTGAGACAAAATAAGGCTGTGTTTCAGACTGAATCTGAACACTTTAATGAGGAATGAAGAAGACTGGATTCACTTTTAGCTGCTTTAAGCTTTCTCTCTGCAGAATGACGGTCTCCAGATAGTTTTAAATGGCCTTAAAAGATTGATGGGCAGCAGCAGCTGCTGATGTCTTTCCTCCTTGGCATTGCATGAACACACACCTGAATGCTATAGAGCAGTTTTAGCGCCATAGATCATGCCATAGTTGTTTATCCGAGGTTGTTACTTTACTCCAATATCGAGTTAATTTCTAAAGATCAGGCAACTTTATTCCAACCTGTTTTGATACATAAAAGAGGCTGTACTTGTTAAAATGACGGCTGGCGGAGAGTCTGTTCAGTTCATTCTAGCTGGGAAACATCGAAACACTGAGACGAAAATATCAGATTTGAGATGTCACATGACTTCCTGAACATGAGTTACAGCTCTGTAACCACACCAATGGTCCTGTTCTGGCCCGTCCTGTAAGCCAGACGACCTGCCACCCAGAGCAGCTAAATGACCTTAATTGCAGTTGACAGCAGTTGAGAGAAAGTGCGTGCGTGTGTTTGTGTGTGTGTGCAGAGAGAGCTGCTGCTGGACATGCAGGGGGGAGCCAGCTCTAAATATACCTCTGAGGGGGCTCAGTAAAGAACGATGGGGGGTGAGGGGTGTGTGCGAGGGACTCCTCCATGTTGAGACGGGATCTGTTCTGCCTAATTAACTGCTACAGAAATATTTATCCAGGCTGCAGCTCCACTAGCTCTCATGATGTGTTTATGTGCAATGGGTGTGTGCGGACTGGGCCGTGGGTACAGGGCGGGTGGTGTTCCCGGCTATGACTATCCGGTTTCCAAGTATTTCTGGTAGTTGGGTGGGTGGGAGGGGAGGTTTGCAGGATTCAGGATTCAGGCTGGTCTATCCACAATAGTGCCTGGATCAAGTTTGGAGGGGTGTAGATGCACAACCTAGTATGAAATAAAAGAGGAGATCCTGTGGAGGGAGGGGCCAAAGGTTTGGAGATACGGAGAGGTGGCATATCCAGCGGACAGCTGGGTTCTCGGCAAGTTGCACCGTGACAACCAACACAAGTGGAGCAGAGCGAGCCAGGGTGAGGCAGCGGGGCACCTGTTTGTCTCAGTTTTCCTGAGATGGGACTTCAGGCAGATTCATCAGAAAACACATCTGAACCAGGGCAGGGACAAAGAATAAGATGAGCGTTTGTCTGATTAATCTAATCTGCTGTCTGTGTGAGGATCAACCCCAAAAAAGGCCCCAAAAAAAGCATGATTTTAAGAAGCTGAAGTTGTGTGAGAAGTCATTATTAATGATAATGGATCACCCCTCCAGATGACATGATAAATTTGGGATGTTTGTGGACTCTTGTGTGTACGTTCTGAGCCCTCTGCTTTCCTGGAAACCTGCTGCTGAGGTAGCAGCAGACGGGACAAAATAAGGTCAACAACATTAAATTTCAAGTCCAAATGGTGATAAACGACAGCAATAGGAACCATAAAGAGTAGTTCATGTTTGGAACATTGGGGGATTTGATACCTGCGCTAAACACACTATTTTAAATAATAACCCTCTCATCCATCAGCTCACAGCAACAGGCTGTTGACCATTGGGTCAATCTGCTTTCTGGCTTACAGTCAAACCCTCTCCCTTTCCCCATCTGCCCAACCCCTCCTCTCTTCATCTCGTCCATGGAAACAGGAGTCATGCTAAGAGCCCAAATACGATCCACAGTGACCCTCATCCAAAGTGTGTCATCTTATACCTTCCCAGCCGACCAAAGTCTGGCCTCTGCCATAAAAAGCCATAAAACACCACGTTGTCCAGCCTAAGTCTGTGAGTATAGGTGTGTGTTACCTTCTCTTTGGCAACTTTATGAGAGAACGGGCAGGTGCCTTCGGCCTGCTTACATGTGCCTCTGAGGAACCTGCAGATGAAAAGCAAAACAGGATGAAAAAAAAAATGTAGAGATGCAGATGGTTTAACCCCCCCCCATTATGACCTGTTTTATTTACCCACTTTTCAGTACAAAACCATTTTTGCACTGGACGTTCCACCTCTGTTCCTAAAGCACCCGCATGATCTGAAAGGCCCTCAAACGAGAAACCAAAGAGAGGACTGACCGTTTCTGACAGACCTCCTTACAGGCCTCCTAACGGGCCTCCTGGTCTGTTGCAGATGGTCCAGAATGTGGCTGTGGGTCTGGTCTTGGATCTCTCTGCAGCTGCTCGGGTCAGATAAAAATCCCAGATGCTCTCCCACAAAGTGACCCACACACACCAGGGTTACCCTTGGTACTCCCCTTGGCCTTTTAGAAGCTAAAACCTGACCTATAACTGTATATATCCCCCACCTTCTCTGGTCATTTTAAACCAAAACTTAATTAATTCCCCTTCTTCTTGTGAGCAGTTTTGGATTTTAAAATGTCTGAAAAATCTATAGTGCATGAATATAAATGATGAAATTATTAAAACTCCATCTTCGTCAGGATTGTTTCATCAGATGCAGCTTCAAGTTAAAAAACAAAACAAAAAAGATGTCTGTAACCTGTCACTGCTCCTTCTCCTGTTACGTGAATGCCATAAAGAGGAGCCTGACATCAAGCTGGTGTTGTGACATCAGCTGAGTGACAACAGCATCATTGGTTTGAGATCCAAGTCGCTGGCTGGATGTAAGTGCCCCCTCCTCAGGCTTTCACACATGATGCACAGAGAGGTGCATCAGACCCAACCTGACAAATGTGAACGAGGCACCTAAACCATAAAAACAACCTCCAACGGTGAAACAGGTGAGGGTAAAGCCTCACTGAACCTGCTGTGACTCTTGGACAGACCAGAAAGTCTTTGTAATATTTCCTGCTACTGTCTGTTTTACCTGACAAACTATAGTTTTATGTACTTTTTAATACATTTTGTACACATTTAGATGTATTTTTCTGCATATACTTTGTGTCTGTACCGGAAATGAAGAGCTGTCCATTCTCGGTAAAGTGACAATAAGGGGCATTCTGTTCTGCTTTGGGAAGTGTCAAAGCTTGATCCACTGACAAGTGTTCCTAAATGTTGCATCTTCTTTGTTGTCGTTTCTCCAACCAGAATAACTCCTTCACTTCAAAAGGATTCTTGTTCCTTATGGATGTCTTGTCTTTGTCCTTAGCCTTTTTGTGAGTCATTTAATGGTGTTAAATGATGTGGGGAGTGGTTTGAGGTGTTACCTGGTGCAGACGGCCACTTTGTCCGGGTCGTGGATGAAGGGACAGCTTGTGCCGCGGTTGCATTTGCCGAAGCGGTTGTAATACATGCAGTACTGCTTCTGCTGCTTCTTCTGACGAGCGTGTCTGATGATGGCGATGCTGCGCTGGACTGCACGGCTGGATTCAGGGGATAAAGACAAGCCACAGGTATCCACAACAAACATTAGGACTGAGGTCACTTCGGAGGACGAGCTACAGCTCAGAGACAGGTGCATGTTTCTGGGTATAGGTGTTCACCATATACTCATTTTAAAAGATTACTTCTGGCTTTACAGTACTCAGCTGACGGCGATGAAAGCCACGGAATACTGGGAGAGAGACGGGAGGATCAAATGCAAACGTCTTGGCTGGATTTGATTTCATGAAGGTGGTGTGGTGCAAAGAGAGCCCGCAGATGAGCCCCGCTGAGCTGAAGTTATCTAAAAGGTGTGGACTCTTTTCAGCGTACGGTGTCTTACGTAACCGCCCTGCCGTTTGTCTGATAACAGGAGAGGGAGGGGGGGTGGGGTACCTGGCTAAGTGGCGGCTGCTGGATGGCCGGGTCAGGGTAGGAGACATGTGGTAGGCGTGGTGGCTGAAGGACCGTCCTGAATGTGGAGGAAAGAGACAAACAACAATTAGACTCTCCATACGGGTCAAAAGAAAGCTATTCTTATTTAAAAAAATATATATTTTCCATTTTTGGGCCTACATCATGTCCAATTCACAAAAAAGGTGCTCATTTAACCACTTAACAACAAACATGTAATCAGAGGGTGCATTTAATTAGTATCTACTTAAACAAATGGTTTTTTATTGTGATATTGTAGTAACATTTGACAATTTACATCTGTTAGGATGTAAACACTGGAAGCACATATGTCCAGTGTTTATATCCTAACAGCTGTGAACTGGGAAATGTTACTACAATGTTACAAGTGGTTCTATGTCATAAAAAAAGACTTTAATACACATTCAAAACAGGCAATAATAAACTCTGTTTTAAGGTTCATCTTAAGCAAAGCATTTCAAACACACCGTTTCATCTACTGAGGACACTTGTGACACGAGCGTGTGTACTAAGACGCACAAAGAACTTGATCTGTGAGGAGTTATTTATACTGTGGTAGTTTGACATATTGGTGCCAAGGCAAAACGTGACGTCCAGCTCAGTGTGAGGACATCATAAATACTGTGCACCCGCTGCACTCCACAAACACTGAGAAAGGCTGGACGATACGAGAGGAGTGAACAAGGGGACAGGCAGGCCAGAGGGCTGTTGCTCCTATCCAGGCCTCCAAATATGGAACTTAGATGGCTCTGCTGGGATTTTAGCAGAGCAGCGTGACAGTCCGATGGCTCTGACCCAAGAACAAATGTGACGCCTGCTACGTTCGGATGTGAAATTACAACTCCGGCTGGACGGACACCTGATGCACGTTCCTAGAGGAGGCAGCAAGCGCTGTGAGGGCCTGTGTTGGGATGCTGGTCACGAGCTCAACAGGCGGCAGCGCTTCAATTTCGGCTGCAGCCTCAGAATGTGTAAAAGAGAGTAAGAGAAGTGTGAAGGAGGTCGCGGTAGATCCAGGCTTTAATCTGCACCAACCACTTCTGCAGGCCCTCCCCCCTCGCCTCCCTGACAGATGACAACTTTATTATTTCAGATGGCAAATCCAGCCCGCTCCCCTAAGTATATCAGAGGGCATGTGGATGGAGCTCCAGCCACAAACATGAATAAACACTCCTGCATCACCTCAGGCCTCCCTAGCTCAGGGTGTCAAACTTCACAAGCCTGTCACTGTAATACCAAGTGAAATGTGTCCAAAGCACTGAGTGAAGAGAGCTGTTAAACTAAAAATGTGAGCATGAACCGGCCGGTCGGAGTTGTACTCCGGTTCACTTCCTCTCTTCTTGGGTTACTTGTTATTAAAATTGTCTGTAAAATGTTTTCAAAAAAGAATTATTGCCAACACAATCCAGACTTTACAGTGTCTACAAACACAGTTTAGGATACCTGTGAGCTCTAAACTTTAATAGACCTTTAATAACCTTTATAATCTCTAGAAGTGGACATAAAACTGTGTTATTCCACCTGGTATTTTATTTTGTGCAGTCAGCAGATGCTTTTTCGGTTTTTAGTATTTTTCTGGCTGACTTGCTGCGTTATTGACTGATTTGACAAACAAAGGATTAAGATGGTGGAAAACCTCTTTACATCTCTAAACATTTCCCCTGATTCGTCTCAAATATGAATCAAAATGCTGCACAGCTTGGTGCTGCTTCTGTTGCACCTGCCTAAAAGCCTGGGGGAATAAATCTGGCGTCTAACACAACCTGTGGATGCAGCTGTAATTCTACGAACCACTTGGGAAATGCTAGATCTGTACATTGTCTGCAGGACCAAAATATCTTCTTGCATCATAATCCCAAAGAATGTAAGGCTTTGGTTAAAATTCTGAACAACTAAACCTTTGATTCCTCCATTTCGTCTACGTAACTGGCTTGGTGGTTCCGTGGACCTCTATGCTGTCATGTAGGACAACGAGGGCCCATCAGTCCGGGCATCGAAAGGCAACGTTTGGGCATTTAATCCACTTCATTTGCTATTCTCTGTCATGTGGTTGAGTGCGTATCTTCATTGGGTAGTGATCATGTGGTCATAATCGCACATGTCTGATGTGCTGTGATTTGGAACCAAACGGTGGTACCTGTCCGGTTGATGGACATGCTGCTGGTCACAGTGCGGGACAGCTTGTTGGCAGACACCCGGTACAGGGAGCCACGGATCCAGCGCATCCCACTTCCTGTCCAGCGCTGAGCGGGTGACTGACGCCTGTCAGGAGGAGCCCTGAGGCGGCTCTGGAGAAAAGTCCTGAAAGAAAGAGGGATGAAAAAGGAGGGCCATGAGAACAGGTGTGGAAATCAGAGAGAGGATGTGAGCCTTCATTCAGTAAACTGTGTGAATGCTCAGTCAGGCTGGGAG
>CAJRST010000002.1:8658890-8705922 GCA_907169785.1 Menidia menidia
GTGTGTGTGTGTGTGTGTGTGTGTGTGTGTGTGTGTGTGTGTGTGTGGGGCGGCTGCACGTGCGAGGCGCTGCTGGCTGGCGGTGGGGCGGTGCAGGGGTTATGGCGATAAATTGCGCTGTCCTGTCACTTCTATTTGGGCGGATTGGGGCTGGTGTGCAGGGCGCCGCTGGAGGTAATTTGCTGCTGTATTTCAGATGGGCTGGAAATGGGTTTAGAGCGAGAGTTCATGCCTCCCATTACGGAGAAGAGAGAGGGTTACCCCGAACGAACGCTGCGCGCAACACAACTGACACGGGCGCTTGACACGTGGGAAAGCTGCTGCACTGCTGCAAACAGGAGAGAACCCAGCAGACATCAGACGCCCGCCATAATTCAGCCGCGCAGACGCGCCGTTTCACAGATACAAGATGGGTGGCTGCCCTACACAGGCCAACGGCAGCCAGGGGAGCTGTAACGGGGCTAATGTGGCTCTCACTGCCACCCAGGGAGGCTTAAACACGGACCGGGTGGCCCGCAGAGCCAAAATGGAGGTTAATGGGGATATGACATGGGCAGTTAACACAGACTGCAGTTAACCCTGACACGAGCTGCAGTCAGCGGGGGGTGAGCGTGGACGGCAGGGCCCCGCTGGCCCTTCATCATTTCTCCCAAAACTCACACAGACAGAAATCTGCACCGCTTCTAAACGATGCCCATTGTCCCACCAACTCACATTAATGACTCTACATGCTGTTCCAACAGAATAAAAGCTGCTTTTCCAGCTCCTTGGCCAGCTATCCTCTAATGTGTTTAATGAGTTCCACCCATGATTCCCTGTGAGTTTCATGGCGATGCACAGCTCGGTGGAGGCATGCCAGCAGCAGAAAACAGACTTGGATCGGCAGCTCACATGTAAAATGCTGGTTACGTTTCTCTGACAGCCGGAAATAAACACAGCATCATGGTTAACCAGGGAGTATGCCACGAATGCCAGTTATTCATATTCAGTTACTTTAAAGATCATTGGTGAAAAGTGGTTCATGTGAAATGATTTTCAGAAAGAAAGCTGCCGCATCTGATCTAAATCAGTTCCGACATGGTGAATAAGACCGGTCCACATCAAACCAACACAGGCTTCAATGTTTAAGTACCATGAGAGGGAAATGTTGAGCTAAGTCACATACTGTATCTAAATGTATGATGTGATGTTTAAAGTGGAGCTTCTTCTTAAAGGCCACTTCTTTTCATTGTGTTTCAAATAATTTCACAAAGAATATCCAAACAAAAAAAATAACATTCATTTTGTGTCCACAAAGAAAAATAAAAGTTAAGAAATATAAAAATGACCAATAAATACTGCTTAAAATGATAAACCGATGCTTTATAGATCAAAACAAATTGGACTAAAGCCAAAATAGAGCTGAAGGTATTCCTTTCAGTTATTTAAGAGGCATTTAAACCATCCCAAAGTACCCCAGTAGGTCATAAATTGAACGAAACAATGAACCAACCAGTGGACATTATCTGTGCAAAGATTGGTGCTACAGGAGTGAATCAGAGCAAACTTGCAGAAGTTTCTGTACAGTTTGAGCTCTGTATTATCAAGAAGCCATTCTTAAGGAAGGGAGACGGGGAGAAAAGGCTGAGCTCTGCCCAGTGACACAAGAAGTGGTCTGAAAATCAGTGGCAACAGGTCTGATGGAGGGATGAATCCTCCCCAGAGCCGGAGCTCCACATTATTGAAGCAGTGTGGATCATCTGACAGAGAACGGAACAAAAGGCAGCCCACATCCAAAGAAAAGCTTTGGGATGTCCTTCAAGAAGCCTGGAGAACTATTCCTGAAGACTCCTTAAAGAAAGGACACAGAGCTGGGTGGAGAGGGTTCAGGCTGTGCTGGAGAATATAAAATAGACCCCAGAAAGAAATTAAGTGCTGTTTTAGGACTTTTCAGCCATTTAAAAACTCTATTTTTGGACATATGGAGCTCAGTTGAGTTTTCTTTAAAAATAAGAAAACAGGTCTCTAGTCATGGAGAACCCTCTCCCAGAATGTCCTGCTCTTCCCCAGTTTTAGCCACTTGGAGCTCAGCAGGTGATTTACAGCCTGGTGGCAGTTTGAAAGGGAGGGGGGTATCTGCTGCAGTATTTTAGGCCCCGTCACCAGAAAATAGATATAATCTCAACATTAACTCCATTAATAGTATCAGGAGTTGAATTAAGAAAGCCGTAAAGCATGCACTCTGGAGGATAAATTACAGCCCAGGCCTCTCTCCATCTCTCTCACACCCTCCCCATTCAAAGCCCAGAGCCGCTCTTTAATTTCCTCCAGCCCCCTATTTGCTCTGCTGCTCCTTTCCCTTCTTCTGTCTGATAAAATTCCCTGTCGCCCTCTTCCTCTTCCCTCCATTGCTCTCTGCTTTGTTTATGGCATAAACGTTGAGCCCCAACTTGGCGACACGGTCCAATCCCAAATAACTCTACTATCCCACAGTGTGTATATGCTGCATATCTCTGCATACACACACACACACACACACACACTTGGTCTGGGCGCTCATCTTCTTTAGTGCTTCAGTATTGATCAGCTCAGGATGTAAGAGACGAGGCAATAAAGTGAAGCAGCGCTCCTTCTTCTTCACTTCTCTCCTCCTTTTCCCGCATTCACCCCCCCCACCGTTGCCCCCCTCTTCATTCATCTGCTCGTTACTTATCACATTAGTCGTGTGTTAAAAGTTGAGTTTGGCAGCCCGGTGATGGCGGCCCGCCTCAGAACCCGCCAGGTGACCGTTTCTGCTGCGCTCTGTTTCAAGGGTAACTGTTTCCCGATATGAGCCGACTAATGCTTTGGTTGCACACAAATGGACGAGGGCAGCATTATTCTGCGACCATCCAAATTCTTCCCTGTCACTAAAACAAAAGTCGGATCGTTCATCAACCCTCCGGTAGTGCTGAATCGCGCTCTCCTTTAACTGTGCGTCGCATGGTCAGAGGAGCACACACACTCAAAGCCGTCTCAGGGGAGCTCCTTCGCGCCCTTGTTCCATCCTCTTTCCCCCATATTTTCCCCCTGATTATTTATGATGAGTTCAAGTTTTTTCCCCTCTGACCTCCAAACACCTTGTGTTTTGGGAAGATAAATTAAAAACTATCCTGGCCACAAACACCACATCAGCTGAATGTTTTGTTTTCACTTCAAAGTCTTCCATGAAGCCACAATTTGACCGTTTTAAGTTTTAGCACATCTAGCTAGTTTTCGGAGGCTCTTCTTTTCTCATAAAATGAGGTCATCACATCTGTAATTACAGCTGGTTTCACTTTATCATCTGCACCATTATCACATCTTATTAAGATCCTGGTTTTCAGGTTTTGGCAAAAACTATAAGAAATGTGGCGGATCATCTGTTAGAAAAACAGGTAAACATCTTCATCATTACTAAAAATAACAGTTTGTCAAATAACAAAGTGAACCAGATAAGTGCTCCTTTTTTCTTACATAATAACCATTATATTTCATATCTTTGGTCTTGATAACTGCTTCTATTATTCCTCTGATTTTGCTTTTCTCCTTTGTGACAGATTTTCTTCTAATTAAGTCCCACAGAGTTTCTGGCTGTTCACACAGACTTTCTTTGGATGAAACTTTTGTGTGATCAGTCTTTGAATCTCCTGAATCCCACATGGACTTTGTCCTGGCTCCTCCATCTCTTCCAGTTCTCCAGGTGTTTGTGGATGTTTGCAGGTCTCAATAATGGCTTCTTAGCAGCTCTTCTTCCCTTTAAGCCTTCTTCCATCAGAGGTCTGCTTCTGCTCATTCTGGAGTCTTTCTGATCTAGAAGTATTCATCTCTGCCTGAAGATCAGCAGCGGTTTTCCTTCTGTCACATAAAATTCATGTTCCAAACTCAGAAAACATGTGCGTACCTTCACTCTTGAGGGTAGATGATTGTTTCAGTATGTTTTAACGAGCAGGGAATGATGAGAAGGCACAGAGAAAGGAGGGCGGGGGCCAGGGGGCGTGATAGGCCGAAGATGAAGAGCAGCGCTCGGTAGTTAAAAGCACACAACCTGAGCTTCTGCTCCACCGATCGCCTCAAACTGATCAAAGTGCTGCTGGTTCTTGGAGTTTAGCAAACAGATAAGCAGACAGATGAGAGGGGTCTGTGAGTGGTGGGGTGGGGGGCCTGTCCCAGGGGACCTGACCTGTCCCCCTCCCTCCCTATCTCTGTCCTCACTTGTACACACATGGTGATATTTCACAGGATGTCAAGGGGCTCAAATTGAAAATCCCTTGATGAATCAATATTTACTGCAGCAGCTAAATGAATAGTAATAAGTCACCAGAGGCTGAGCCCAGCCCAACCAGGCCCCCTCTGTCTCACCAAATCTGGATTACACAAATGAACCCCACCCCTCAGAAAAAATGCTAAAAAAGCACCAAAACACAAAACACTTCAAACTACATAAAGCTCAGCTAAAGACATTTGGTAAAATTGGTAGCTGGAGAAGTGTTTGGGCTCAGTCCTCCTCTGAGACGGTTTCTGGAGGATTGAGCAAAACTACAAGGCCAGATTCATCCCAACAAACTCTGAAATATGAAAACTAATGTCTCATTAAATCACAGGACTCACACTGGATCCACGAATCACTGGCGATGAACTTTCAGATTTTTCCAAAAACAGCCTGTAAAAACTCAGTTTCACATATTTTATGGATTTTATTACAGCATTTCAGGATATTTGGGTTCCAGGGATGTTTTAAACGGAATTGAACGGTGTTGGATTCTGTACTAATGACAAAAAAACAAGGACAAGACCAATGATGGCATTAAAAGGGGAGGCCCACCCACTCGCCCCTCTTTGGAACAGAGCTGGGTTTGATGCTCTCCCCGCTGGGGTAAATTAATGGGAGGAGCACGCTGGTGTAAATGGTTTATTCTCTGGGTTATCTACTGTGTAAAAATGAGCACCATAAATTCCCAGCCTCTTCCACTCATGCTACACATGACGGCGACATAAACGACAGGCCGCTGCTCCTCATTGAATGATGTTAACCACCAAGTGTGAGCGTGTGTGAGCATGTGTGTTGTGTGTGTGTGTCACCTGGCAGACTGGATTCTCTTTGCCCGCCAGGACAGGGCCGGGTTATACGGGAGGGGGTGCCCGGTGCCGGGACTCAGGCGGGCCACCATTTTGTAGCGAGTTCTGAAAACCCGTCGGGAGGCGGGGCTACGCTGGGGGGTAGAGGCGGAGCCTGTGAAAGGAAAGAGAGGAGCAGATGAGTGACAAAAAATTCTGCAAAAAATGGCCACACAAAAGCACCCGGCGTGTGAACAAACGCACACACAGACACACTCGTTTGAGGCCTCTGGCAGGTGTGCTCTTTAATAAGCTTCACATATAAAAATGAGAGGGAATAACAGAGGCAGAATTTTTATGAGTCTAATAAATCATGTGCTCTGTCTCCTTCTGCGCTGCCTTCATCCCTCCTGCCCGGCCTGCCTCCTTCCTTCTCACTTTAAGTCTCATTCGTTATATCATTTTACAAATCCATCAGAGAAGAGGCGTGAGGAAGGGGGGGGGGGTCGCAATAGAAAAAAGGGGGACTAAGTGTTTTTATTTATTTATTTGTCTGAGTATCCATCATGTTGTTTTATGATGGCCCGGGCGCAGAATCTGCATCAAAGATCGCTGTAGCTTCTGCTCTCATCAGATAAAACACCTCATTGGCCAACACGTTTTCTGGAGCCTGAGATTTAAAGTTATAGCAGAAAGCAGGGAAAGTTTGGTTTCTGACCATCTGTCTCCCTTTTAAACATATCAGTAAATTCAAACTTTTTTTACAGGGTGATAAAGGTCAGAGGACACTGCTTTGTATCAGAAACTTAACAGAAACTGACATATCTGGACACCCCCAGCAGGTAATGAGGGGGCCATTCCTTTAGGCTGTGTGCGGAACACGGCTGTCATCTTTAAAGCCGCCATATTGGATCAAGGTGAGTTTTTCCCAATGGGAAGGTGGTCATGTAGCATACCAAGAAGAAGAGCATAATGCTTAACAGACAACATTGTTGTTGATTAATGATGCTCGGGACTCAAAATAGCATAAAATAGCACATAGAAAAAAACATGCATAGGAGTTTGCTCAGGATATCAGCAGAACCTTTACCACTATGGATAGAAAAAGGATTTAACATCTGTAACTCAGTTTGCCACCTGCTGGCTTTTGAAAAGGTAAAACCCTCCTCTGCTCAGATGTGACGCCACATGAATCAGCTACTCAGGACATTCTTGTGAATTATTCCACTCCCCAAAAAGCTGTCATCTCCAGCTCTCTGTTCCTGCCTCCTGCAGCATTCTCTGCAGTGGTCAGTGACAGCACTCCGTCTTCCTAATGAGCACAGAAACGTCAGGGTGGAAGAGAGAGAGGACGATAACAAATGAGCTTATGGATGGCTCAGGGGCTCATTTCCAGCCTATTCTCAGGATTGCTGCCATTTTAATTAGCATCCAACAGCCAAACTCGACCATAACACGATGATTCGGTTTCCACTTCCACACCTTCCACCTCCCCCCAGATGTGGTTTCATTTGTCAGCTTCGGATCAACTGGAAAATTAATCTCAGGTGACAAACCACCGAGAGCTGGGGAGCTGCCGAACTCGGCCCACAAACGTGCGCCCGAGGTCCCAAAATGTGTGAAATTGTTACTAAACCGAACCCTGTTGATGCTGTCAGGCCCCTCCATCCAACTAACCCTTTACCGCCCTTTTTTGTTTCACATTTAATTCATAGATTTCTGAGACATATTGCAGCATCATGCAGTCAAAGATTTGTTGTGAAAAAACTGCTAAATAGAAGTGTGTTTGCGACTAGGTTTTAATTAAGTATCTTGAAATGGTTGATGATAGCTTAGACATGACGAATGATAAGACAGCTGGTACGTCAAAGAGTAATTTACTAAAAACCTTTTAAAAATGTACTCAATTTTGCATAGTTGGTGTCTTCTATGTTGAATGGAATATTCAGTTTTAGCGTCTATTGCTGCATTTGGACTTCAGGCACATATACAGACCAGAGGCTGAACAGAGGAATAGTAATACCCTGAACCTCCCTGATAGGGCTTGCAGAGATGAATATTTAGCTTTCCGTCTCAGTTTTAAAATCAAATATTTTAACTTCGACTCAGTTTGGGAACTCAGTGATGAATGAAGACGCAGAAGTCGGACTGTGACATGAAAGCAATCAGAGGAACCAAACACAAAGCCGATTGTTTCCCAGTGGTTGCGCTTCGGGCTCTGAGAGCTGCAGATCCAAAAGCATCTTAGAAGACCTCAAAGATTGGCCCAAAGGGTTTAGAGGAAGGCAGATATCCTGGACTGCTGCACTGTCTCACTTGTGTTAGCGATGCCAGCCTCCTTTTCAGAACAACTTAGCCTTGAATTGCACATTCTTGTCTTCCAGAAATTAAAGAGCACATTATCGGGGCTACAATATGTAGTTATTACCTTAGTATTATAAATTTGGGTCATGTGTTAGCTTAAAGAAGAAAAAAGAGATGAGATGGTGGGGAGGACGGTGGGGGTGGGGGTTTGTACACGATTAGTTGCCTGGCTTGTAGTAACTTTTTCTCCCACAATCCATCCGTACTGCAGTCACAGCTCTTTGGGCGTCCTGGCAGATGACAAATAGGGCTTGTCAAAGGTGCTGCCATGATTCCCGCCCAGCAACCTTGTACAACCCCCCCGCCCCCCCTCTCATCCACATCCCTAAACTGCACCTCAATCTGCTCCTGAAACCTGGTTGCACACACGGTGGGGCCTGTCGTGCCCCGGACGCCGTCACACAGCTGTTGCCCCCTGGCCGCAGTTAAATGACACCAACAGTGAGCTGTGGTGTTTGTCTTTCTGTGTGTGTGTGCGTGTGTGTGTGTGTGTGTGTAAGAGAGAGCAGGGATGGATGGACGGCAGCCCGCTGATTGTAAACCTCTGCAGGTTGTGTTGGTTGAGTGGCTCTGGGAGCAATGGGGTCTCAATCTTCCTCTACAGGACCATGACCAATGAGCATGTGAACACGTATGCGCGCACACACAAACACACTAACTCACACAAACACCTGGAGTCTCAATCTTCTCTTAATAGACCTTTGACAGTGGCCTGCCTGGCGAGTGGCGCCCTGCACTGTGAAGACACCATTTGCAGACGCATGCAGCCGGCGTGCCGTCCATCCATCTCCCCCTGACTCCCCGCTCTGAATCCACAGATAATCTACTCCCGCCGCCTCCCGATGCACTCATCGCTCCTCCTGCGAGGAGGCTGCCGCCCCGTCTCAGAGCCCCATTAAAGGGCTGGTTCAACACGTTTCCCTACTTATTTCACACAGAAAAACGCACGGATTTGACTGTGACGGCGTCTGCTGAGCAGGGATGAACCCTGCTGTTTGCCCGAATGATTCGGGATCTGCTCGGCTCTGCTCATATAAAGCCCATTTGTCCTACTTCACATACTGTGAAAGGACCGGAAAAGGTTCTCCAGGTTGCTGGTTCCTGGAACTGATGTCCATGTTAGGATACCAGAAGGCTTATTGGGGGAAAAACAGCAGTGTGCCTTACTGAGAATTTATGATGAACAGGGCAAACTGAAGATGTAGTGACATCCCATTAGAAGAGGAAGAAAAATCTTCTTCACTTCAATATTAAACAAAAATGGTCCAAGTTGTCAGAGGTCATGATGCAGATTTGGCTGCTTTGATGCCTGCTGCGACATGCAGAAGATGTCAAATAGACTACTTCCTATCCAAAATAAAAACATTAAGAATTAGAATTTTTTTAAAAAAATATACGTTTGTTGTCATCTGAAAAACTGGAGTAATCAGAAGGGAAAAAGGTTTGTGTGACGTCTGTAAATCGAGGAGAGGAACAAAACCTCACATATACTGAATGATCCATGATAAAAAAGGCATTATGTGGGACCATGAGGTTAGCATGGTTTCAGTTTTCTTTATTCTTATTCATAGAAACAAACTGAAGTGCGCATAGGAGAAGAATCACCTGAAACAGAGAGCTGCTTCCCACTATGGTCTGTGAGCCCTGGGTGACAAATCATCCACTAACTCTGGCTAATGTCTCAACTCTCCAGGTGAGCTGGACTAAAGAATATGTACTGTACATTCAGGTACATTTTGGAATTTAACGGGGAACAGCGCCTGTTCCCTGTTCCCCTTAATGACCAGAAACATGGCAATAAGCAGTGAAATGTATGTTGATTTTATGGGTAAAATATGCTGATTGTCATCCTCCATTTTTCTCCCTTACAGCAGTTTTGTGGAGACAAGACCCTGAATAACTCAAATAAAACCAGAACCAATCAGCCAACTGAAGTTTTTAAAACAAAATAAAGTTTGGTGTCTGATCTCCTCTGTGAGGCTGACTGAGAAATCCACTCCAAAGCCATGACAGGTCGCCGGTGCGGATCCGACTTTAACATGGAGAGGCAGACGGAGGATTCAGGGGTGGATCCGGACTAAATGACGGAGCCTCATCTCAGTGGCGTGGAGGAAAGTTCTCCTAGGTGCTCCATCTCTTTATCCTCAGCCCTCTAACTGAGGCCGCTGACAGGCCACAGCACTGAACCCACAATCCTCCATCCTCTTACCGATCCCCAGACGTCTGTCTCTCCATACCTGATGGCTAATTCCAGGGAACAGCAGCCTCCGTCTGCTCCCTCCCTGGGATGTGCCGATGGATAATAAATCTTATTATTGACAGCGCCTGTTCCCCTGCCATCCCATGTTCCAGTCCCCTGGGGCTCATCCTCTGACTCCCACAGCTCCAGCACTCCCCCAGAAGACAGAGGTGCCATGCTAACATCAGATTTAACAAGGGAGTTACCACAATTTAATAACCCTATGGGAGCCAGCCTGGTGATGATAACATGATCCCTGCATGCCTGACACTCAGGGAGACTTTCTGACAGACTACCCCGGAGATGCCAACAGGGTTTGATGCCTCATCCTGCCAACACTTTTAAAAACACTGCATCCCGTACTCATGTGCATGTGCTGCATGCAAAGGCTAAAGGAAACGCTCCACTCCGTCTCTGAGCCCTGGTTTTTACGCGATGGCAGACTCTGTCGGTCCACCGCTGTCTGCCAACCACATCTGAGCATTTCACTCTTCTTTCAAAACTGGTTGTTGGACATGTTCTTTCATAATTTGAACGGCCTCCCGTACTGAGAGACAAGCTGCTAGGCGTGGGGGCCGGCCCCTCAATGACTTCATGGATTTCAGACTATCTGACTGCCACACCACAGAATGTCAGGAAGGGGAGACTTGTCTCTGGGACTCAACAGGCTCCTTTTCTCTGCTCCACACATGGGGGGTTCCACCACATACGTGATGGACAGGAGGAAGTTAACAGTGACCTCTTACAGAGCTCAGATACTACCACTTCAATGCCTCTGTGACAGAGGAATCCAGAAGATCTGAGTTGGTCTGTTTCACGTCGGCCTTGACGTGCCTCAAACTGAGGATTGTAAGGCCTGATTTCCAAGAGATACTTTAATCAAAAGCTATAATTCAGGTTTTTGGGCACAAACTATGAGTAATGTCCCAAATGCTATTAATTCAACTAAAGAGGAGCTAACGTCTCACGACAGGTTTTTCGGACTGAAATAGCAAATTTAAAAAAAGCAGCAAAATGGTCAAAAATAGTTGTTCAATCCAACTCCAGCAGTTATTAACACTCATATGTGCAATAAAACTTTAGAGGGTTAACATTTCCAACTGAAAAGTAGCCAGCCTGTTCTCGCTTTTTACTGGTTATCCATTCAGATTTAAAATGATGTGGAGCCTTGAGGAGGAGTGAGGACCACAAGCGCCATCAGAAAAGCAGCAAAAGTGTAACTGTGATGACACTGATCAGCTGAAAGATGCCACAAAATGCAGAGGATTGTATTTATAACGGTGTTTCTGTCTGATAAATCCGCTTTTTAGAGGCTCTATTAACCTGTATGTGAAAGAAAAGGGTTGGCAGGGACTGACAAGCTGAGGGGGCCACATGCTGAAATAGGAGGCCCCCGATGGTTGCCATGAGCAGATGCTGCCAACTAGGGCGTGGGTGATGTCACCACACAGAGGCGGGCTCCGGGGGAGGCTGGCAGTGACGGCCGGGGTGAAAAGGCGGGGGCGCTGCTGGCCTGTGGCATCGTCCATCAACGCGGTGGAGCCATCAGCTGTAACACACACCAGCTGACCCTGAAATCCCAACCTCCCCCCTCGGGCCAATGTGAGGTGGAGGGTTGCTGTTCAAACTGTGAGACGGTGTGAGGACATAAAAACATGGCCACCTGTTTGTAATATGTGTTTGCTGTTTGTGACTGTCCAAAAACGAGGCTAGTTCGGGGTTTGTTTGACACGGCACGGCTGATTATTGTGGGGTGTTCTCTGCTCAGGGCTGGAGCTTTGGAACAAACCTAAAAGAAGACAACAGGATGTCAGGGAGACTGGGTTAAAAGCTGCTTATCTTTTCAGATAGCTGCTGTTTTTATCTCTTCCTCCAACGCCATCCTCTTTTATATCCAACAAGTAAAATAAATTCTGAGTTGCACAGTTTGTGTTTCGGCATGAATTAAAAAATTCTCAAAAAAACAAACAAAGACAAACTAAACTGTCACCTTCCTTCTCATCTGTTCATTTAGTGACAAGGAGTCATGTTGTTGATTTTTCTAAATCAGGACGTATCAGACAGCCTCTCACTAAAAATGATGAAGATGAGTTGGTAGAAGGCTGAAAGGTACACGGAGGCCTTTGATCCATGAAGGTTAAAGGAAAAGCCAAGCGTGCAAAGACTGTGACATCTGTCGCTAACAATTGGGAGTGGAGGTGTCAGACCCTATCTACATGCTGCAGATTGTTTTTGTGTAATCTGTAGCATGTGACCTGAGGTCAGTGCGGCCACTGACATCAGGACTAAACGTTAAGTACTCCAACAACAGCAGCTACCGGATCATTTAAAACGACTCTCAAACCGAGTACAAACCTGGAGATTCGATAGTGTGAGCATGAATATACATCAACACAGTTTCAAAGCCTCAATCTCCATCATTACTTTATATGACTGAGTAACAGCATTTCAACGATGACTAAATTTAAGACTAAATGTCATTAAATCACCCTTACTGCACATCAGAAGTAATCAGCTTTAAGCTGCTACATTTAAACTCTTATTTAAAATGAATTTAAAAAATCAGCATCTCTATACTGAGCAAGGAGAACACATCCTTGATGAATAATTCAGCCTTTACGGGGGCTTTTTGCAGAGCGGACGCGCTCAGGAAGGTGAATCAGACGTGATGGGAGCACCCTTCCTCCTGAACTCAACCGTGACCCCGAGCTTGATCGGGACTCCATCAGGTTGTGATCCCCGTCAAACACCTCCTGAGGAGTTGGTGTGGCAGGAGGGTGGCTCCAGCTGTCCATCAGCAGCTCCCCTCAGACGCGGTGAGGGGGAGGAGCTACAGCTCTGCCCACTTAAGGCGGTACGGGGGCATCTATTTGTGAGCACTGAGTGCAGGTGTGAAGGAGAGGGGGGGGCATCCCTCAAGAGCGACATTAGATTCCACAAGGGATGTGAACTTCTGCCCTGAATGATACATGTCAAGACCCCCCCAAGGCACACATGAAGTGCTGGGGGGGCAGAAAAGCAGAGGACTGACGGAATCAGAGAGGAGGAAGACATGTGGGCTAAAAAAAATAGTTTTAGGTCATCTTCAGGTTGTAACTAAAGACATACTCAAAGTGACCTCAACCTTTCCGATGTCCAAAGTATTTTTACAGTCCCTCCGTCAAAGTTAGCTAAATCTGAACCCCCAAACCCCCTTATTGTCAGCTAAAACTTGTAATCATTTGTTTAAAACCTGCTCTGTAAACACTAAGATGACCTGCTCACTTCAGAATTACAACCCGATTACTGCAATCCCTATCCGTTCAATTAGCTCTTTCGTTTACATTACATTATGTCAATTCTATTAATTTATGTTTAATCGTCTATTTGTCTTACTATTTGTCTGTTAATATGTGCGTGCTGGGTGATGACAGATGGCAGATATAGACGATCAAGGAAATATTCCAAAGTCTATCCCGCAGAGCCCACTGGGAGCTTGTTTTTCTCATGCCTTTGCAACATATGATGCATTCGGTTGTCTCCCGATTTCTGAATGATGCGTGAAGTGAGGAAGAACAGAGAGGGCAGACGCTCTGCTATGGAAGTGAAGGGGCTGCACACAGAAACACCGCGTCTGGGACATCTTCGCTGACACTGTTGCACTGAGATGAAGCAACACTGAGCCGGAGGAGCTGGAGGGTGGGCGCGCTGTGTTGGTTTGCCTCCATCATGCTGACTGATGGCTTTAGGACACATGTGGGACCCTGCAGTTTGTCAGTCACCACACACACAGGGAGCAAAGGTGCCCCACGGTTATAGATTTAAAGCGGGGCCGAGGTTCTGGTTGCAGATGCCGGCGTGGCGCGCATCCATCATGCTGCCGATTCTACTGGGCCAGTGAGTGATCGACCCCAGTCAGCCGCTCAGACACTGGCCCTCAACTTCTGTTTCAGCAACCTAGTGAGGGACAGGGGGGTGATGGACGAGGCCATCAGGGGACACGCAGGGATCATGAAAGTGTCAAAGTGTGACCAGAGGGAAAGGGGGCACGCCACAGGATCCCCGGGAGGGGTGCCAGAGGACGCCACAGCTATAAGGAGAATTTACAGTACGTGTTGTTTGCTGAGGCAAAACTTTGAGATGATTGGACGAATAGCGCTCTCATTCAGGGAGCTGAAAGAGTGACGATTTCCTCTCCAGCTTTCACATCATGGCGCCAGCAGGACCACGTTTTTCACCACTTTTCCCTCTTAACTATGTCAGATAAACATGTATTATGGATGTGCTAAAGCTTTTAGATAAGTGGCCACTATGAGTTCTTGTAAAGGTTTGTGTGACACCCAGAGTGGAGTTTAACGTTTCAGATGACCCCGAGCAGAGATTCTGATATTTGACCTTTGAGTCTCAGAGTAGTAAACGTGGCCAACTGGAATAACTATAGAAGTTGTGCCTAACGGTTCGCCGGGGCCCCGTGGCACCATCAGCTCAATGAGAAGGTCCCCGACGTGGCTCTGCATTACCAGGCTGAAAAGTGAGGGTTCAAGGGGTAAGGGTCAGCCGGACAAAAGGGGAGGGCCGCCTCATGATCAACACTTGGGCCTCTTGTTAGCCACGGTGCTAATTTGGTGAGGGCAGAGGGTCGGAAGAGCCCCCACTCTCCCCTTTCTGGTGCCCCCACATCAACTCCTCTCCAGGAATTTGTCGCTTTCTCCCAACGGCAGATTGAGCCTGGTTTAGTTTTAGCAGTCGACCTTTTCTGTGCTAACTCGGCCGTGGACTTCCTCGTGTGTCCTCGGCGCTTTCTGCCCTTCTCCCGCGCAGCATCCTCTCCCAGCTACGGCCCCTCTCATTCCACGGTGGCACTCTGGGTGCAGCTGCCACGGCCTAATTGGTCCCTTTGGGTCCAGGAGGAGCTGGCAGCCGTGGGCTAAAATGCTGATCGCAACCAGGAGGAGCGGGCATCTGCTCGGAGCTGAACCGCTGGCACGGCCAGCTCACAGAGCACACGGGCAGCAATGTGGACGCAAAAAGGTCCTTCAAAGTCACAGCGGTCCTTAGATAAACACATCAGAAACCTGATTAGACCAGAAAGCGTTACCTCAACTCAGTTTAGCCCAAGGCAATCCTCAAATCTGTGAAGAACCACTTTATAAACGTCTAACGTCGTTGAAACGCCCACACGCTGTGTTTCTGTGAAGGTGGCGACCAAGTTTTAAAAAAGGAGGTGAGCTCCAGTAACTTTTTCTTCCCGAAATATAATTCTGACCAACAACAAGGCTAATACTTTTAGATTATTTTCAGTTTGTGTATTTTCAGTCATTTGTTTCTTTTGCCGTTTTTTTATAGAAAAAATGCATACATAAAAATACAATACATACAATCCACTTTAACTTGAAGGTTAGAGCATTGTGGCTCATTGAACGAAAGCTTCAAATTTAAAGTTATTCAACTTTAAATGCACTCTACAATGTTCGTCTGATCGGATTGTCGAGACGGTGGGTTTAATTTAAATGCCTTATGTGAATATCTGATGGCTGTGCTCTTTGAGATGTTATTGGATAATGGACATGAGGTTTCTTTCCCTCTTACTGTCCCACATTCCTTTTAATTGTCTGCGTCTGAGCAGGCGTTTATATTAATAAAGGCAGCCCAACGTTACCTCCATCAAACAAGATGATCAATAATATCTGCCTGCCTCTCTGCAGAGACAGAGTGAGGTATTTAACAGCCGAACCCCCCAAAGACAGGACACAAATTACACATGCACACACACTATAGGTGTGTGCACACGCAGCCACAGAGGGCTGCAGGACAGGAGACAAATTAACCACTTCCAAAAGAGCAATTCACAAGGGAGCAGGGGACAGTAAACGGTCGATAATCAATGTGGCATTCTTGAGGGGAGCCCACACAACCACAGCCCTGCATGTAGATAAATAAAAGACCCATTTCCTGTTGACTGCCCCTCTGTGTGACCGAGCTTCCTGATCTTGGTGCTTCCACACACAGGAGCCTGCTTCCCAATTCTCCCCTTTTTCCCTTCCTTTATTTTTTTTTAAAACTCCTCTTTAACAGTGAAGCTGCAATGACAGGAGACAAACTAGCCATTTCCCCCAGAGCAACTCACCGGGGACAGCAGAAAATGAACTGCCCGGATCGATACTGTACTCTCGCACGGTCGCGGCGCTCTCCTCCTCAGACACAGCCAAGTGAGGAAGGCACACCAACTTCTAGCGGACTTTCAGAAAGAGAAATAATAGCTGTACTTACATGACTTAAGCTGCATTAGTGCCAACTTAAAATGAGGAGATTTTTGTAACACCACTCGGGACGTGGCGTGGTGGACTCGGTCCAAGTTGGAAGTGAGGGGCTCCAGACTTCTGCCTGCTGTTGTATGGGCTTGTGTCAATACCAATACTTAAGGGGTAAAGGAAACGGATTTTGACAAGAAACATGAAGAAATTAGGTTGAAATTTGTACTGATAGAACACGATAGCTAATGTTAGACATTCTCAGCTTGACAAAAGGAAACTAAACTGTTTTTGAATAGCCTAAATCAGACATTTCTGCGTTATCACTTTTTAAAAAAAGATTAGTGTTGCAAGAAGAAAAAAAGTGTTTCTTGTCCTAATAACATATTTAAATGCACCTTTCTACAGTCACTAATTTCTGGTTAGTGCTCATCCTCCAGCCCTGTTGGGGGTGCTCACACGCCTAAATTAATATACCAGCCCTATATAAGAACCCGAGGACACGCTGAATATAGCCGAGATGAACGACTTGATGTTGAAAGTTTCCTCTGAGAACCTCCTGATCGCAGCTTGGGTGACTGCTCTGTGTGACACAGAAATAAATGAATCAGCCTCGTTTTTGCCTCGTTGAAGAGAGCCACAATTTAGCTGTAAAGAACGTCTGACATAAGACTTTTATTTGGAAGATAAAGACCCCGTTTTTCTTCATTTAGACGCCCATTATACCATTTTACAGCAACAGACTTCAAATAAATGGCAAATTTTTCAAGTTATTTAAAGGGCCCATTTATCTAAAGGAAAAATATGTTAAAAGGGTTCACATCAGCGTCAGATCATTTATTCAGTTGTCAAACATTTATTTAAATTGACAATAAATTATCAAATAGTTCTTTTTGTTAAACTGCTTTTCAGTTAGATTAATTAGTTAAAAAGCCTCTGATTAACCACCAAATTTCCCCAATGTTGTCATTAAATTTTATGGAATTGCAATGTTTGATATAAAGCTGTTATAACCTTTGAAAAATAGCCTTCTGGCCCCCCACGTAGATAAACTAATATTTGAAAAGATCTAAAGCCAGCTGAGCGAAGCAGCATGCAGATGGGATCAGAAAAAGCTCTGCTGGACTCTGTGGATCTGCTACGATCATTCAACACATTTTGAATCAGATTTGATTTGATTTAGCAAGAAAAATCCAAAAACAATCTGGAAGCAGAGGTTCTACTGTGGCTGAAGTTGCTGAGCCAGCAGCACACATGTGCTGAGCCCCCTCTGCAGCTCACAGGCAGAAATACACAGGAAGTGCCAGCTGGTGCATCTTGAAGCTCAAGTCTGGGCCAAGTTAGTGTACAGGAATTCTGGACCTGGCTGTACACCCTGACCCACTCACAGGTGAGTATAAATAGCACTGACCCCCAATCCGGGTTTTGCTTGCAAAGCCTCCGCTGGCCCACAAACGGGCAACAGAGCCGGGGTGAATGGTGTTGTCCGACCCACTGTAGAACTGAAACCAGGAGCAGCCCGGCTTATCACTTCTCACATTTTCTCAGTTCAGATCATGAAGGCAGGAGTCAAATTTCCAGATGAAGATGAAAAACTTTTTTTGAATACTGTGCAAAGTGCTTTGTGGTTGGTTTTCCTAACTCAAACAACCAGAAAAATCTATAAAATTAATTCAATTAGTGATATAATGAAGAGTTGCAGATCTTAAAATTACATTTTTAAGTCAAAAGTTGATTTACAGTGGACTATGCCTCATTAGTGATAACAACAACATCTACAACTTCCTGGATTCTAACCACTTTTTTGGTGCGTAGCCTGCCATCCACACCTGCCATCTTGCCAACATGGCGGCAGGAAGTGTCGCTTCCGGGCTGGAGTATCATGCCCAAACAGTTCATCCACAAATGGCAACCCCTCCGACTGCCACATCCAAGCCAAACAACTACTGTACAGTCCCAGGAGCAGCTTCGGCTGAATGAGCCGGAGAACGGGAGCTTTTCTTCATGACGGAGTGGTAGTTTGAACACACACACAAACACACAGACCTGAGGACTCAATTACTCTGGTTCTGTTTTGAGCAAATCTCACTAATTAAATAGGTTAAGCATGAATTATTTAACCGGCGAGTGAGAGAGAGTGTTGACAGGAGGAGCTGGCGCTGGGGAGGGGGCTGCAGCGTTCCTCTCGGCTATAAAACAATCCGCACACAGCACAGCTAATCAATAGAGCCCTGCTGGAATTAGCAGTTATCTTAAAGCCCTTTAACAAGAGCGTACAGCCTGACAAACATAAACAATCATCCATTATTAAACACAAAACCCAACCTGGGTCCTGGGAAGAGGTATGAACACAGTGTTAGGACACGACTGGGAGGAAAATACAAATGGGAATTACATTTCTGGGGCCGCAGTCACAGAAAATCAGGAAATTAACTCAAACGTGGCAAATTCAAACGGGATGAAATAAAGCTAACGCCTCCGATCCACATGATGGGTATTCAAAAGCAGTCAGTAAAGATTCCTTCTTAAGAGTTCATTATGGCTGCAACATGACAAGACAAACACATGAAGACATGAGGCAGCAGTAACTCATGATGAAAGGATTAATTAATTTAACTAAAAAATAACTTTTAGAAAATTCCAAATTATTTCAAAGAATTAAGAAAGTTCCTAAAACTAATCTTCTCCATATTGACTTTAAGAGACCAATTTAATTTAAATATTTTATTTGGAGAACAAAAAATTAGCAAATTATCATCGTTTGGATACAGAAAATGTTAATATCCTCTACTTTTTTACAAGTTTCGGACAGAAAATTCTGACTCATCTGAATTGTCATAAAAATATTTTTACAATCTTTAAACCACCAACGAGCAGTAAGTCTCATGGAAATATAACCAAGATTCACTGAACCAGTAGCAAAAGAAGACCAAAGTTCTCGGAAATCCTGCCTTACTTTTGCTGTCCTGCTTTCAAAACTGATAAGAAACAAAATCAAAAACACATTTAGGACACCCATCCCCAGGAAGCTCTGAGAGCAGTTTTTTGCGTAAAAAAACAGTATTTCCTGCTCAGTTACGGCTTGGTACAGAGACCTGGTTGGAAGAGGACATGCAAGCGTGACTCTATTGGATGAAAGGATTCAAACTAGCACTTAGTCGTACAAATAGGCCAATAGAAGCAAGGCATACTGTACAATGTGACAGAAAGGAGAGGATACTGCGTACAAGACATCTAAATACATTAAAAAAAAAATACATGTTTGGAGAAGTCAGAGCCAAACGCAGAGCTCTAATTGTACAGAAATCTTGGTAAGAACAAGATGGCTTGGAATTAAAGAGAAATACTCAGATCAGTTTGTGCAGAAAACCCGGAAATACCTTGGGGGCTTCATTCTACATTTATTCCTACACTTAATAACAGTATTCCTAATGGTTTTATTCATTAGATGCATGTAAGGTGGCTGTGGTTGGTTTTGGGAGCAGCAAGCACACAAGCATTGAGAAAAGATGTGGAATTATGCTCAGAGGTTTGGATGCTGCCCAGTGGACGGATAGAGGCAATCATACGAGTAAAGGAGGTACTTAGATGGATGGGAAAGGAGTGTTAGTGGGGGGGTATTTGTGGTGGTGGGGGGCAGTCAGTGAATATCTCACCAAGACCAGAATAGACACAGAGGGGTTCGGATATCCAGACCAGCATGACTGAAATGGAAAGTTGGAAAGGCCGAAAAAAAAAGTACGTCAAGATGATGTGGCGTCGGGTTTCTCCTCAGCCCGGGGCCACGACCTGCCGCCTGGCTCCAAGGCTTGAGCGGAGAGCCAGGTGGAGCAGGGCAGTTTGGAAAGGAGGGCAGAAAGCTGAGAACCTGCCTCTACTTGGCTCTCAGAGCCACCGGTGGGCGACTTCTTTGTGGTGCCTAACGGTGACTGTCTCCTCATTTGATGACCCAACATGAGTAATCGGACTGAGGTAACACCCCTCCCAGACTGAAACATCACGCCATGAGAAACTATTCATCTATCTTGATCCAGATGGGGGTGCTGTAAAAACTGACCTGATGTAATGTGTGACCCTTCAGTAAAATAGGAGAATGTTATCTTTTTCTTATATCATGAAAAAAATGGAGGAAAAAACATCAAAACACACCTCAACAGTGCAGAGAGTGAACTCTTTGGATGGAAAATAATGACGCTGATCTTCAATGGTCAATAAAAATATGTATATTTGTTGAGATTAAATGTACAAAACCTGTCCTGTCCACCTACTTGACCATCGTGTTCAAACTTAACAACCGTTAAGAACTTTTATCGAGCTTAAACAAAAAAAAAAAAAAATTTTTTCCAGCTGAAATTTTTCTTTTTCTCTACAGTTATACCATACCACTTTCCATTTTACAGAATTTACCGGCTCTTTCTTTTCTTACGCAGTCTCAATAAAGTTGTTTGCCAAAAATGAATGAAGCTATCACACCCGAACCGATCAGAGTTCTATATAAATACACAGTTCGATGAGCTTCGGTCATGTGACGCCTGTGTGCCCATGCCAGGGTGAGTTGGGCATAATTGTCATGCCTCCAGACCCTTTGCTCATCTTCCCACGTAAACAGCAAGCCCCCGATGATTATTATGGGAGCACGTCAGTGTGTGCAGACATATGGAGGAGAGCTGGGCCGGATAGTGTTACTGTCACAGGGTCGTGGGATGAGGGGCTGGGCAGCCTGTCCTCAAGCTGACAAAAGGTGGAGATTTATGGAGCAGCCTCCGACTTTCCCCCGCCCTGTTCCCCGGACAAACACACGACAGCACCACAGCAGACACAAGCAATCCCTTTCTTCCTGATATAAATGTGGATAGTTTGTGCTTCCTGCAGACAACTTTGTTTTTAAGTCCACACAAACCCGCCAACAACACAAGAAAATGGATCATTACGATAAAACCTCAAGTGGGGCCACATGAATTCACTCTTATCAACAGCAAAAGAACGACATGATGAGTTCAACCCTTTAAAAGTCGCTCAGGGAAATACATTTAAAGCTATTCGAAAATTATTCTACTCCACATTTTTACTCATTTAAAAAGCTTAAAAAATATTTAGGCTGCAAATCAACAGAAACAAAGCAATCACATATAGTTCTTTGTCTGAGAAAACTTGAATGAACAATAACAAATAGGCATTCGAGAACACCAACTCCTGAGTGGTCAGAGGCTTTTTTAAAGTGTATAATATGTAATAATGGAAAAAATGTTCTGTTCTCTGAAACCATGTTGACGAGTGTGGAGTGAAAAGGATAGGGAAACAGCCCTCTGCTTGATGAATGACGACACAATCTAAAGATGGAAGATGTTAAAAAGATAAAATAGAAAGCCAGCGTCTGAGCAGCCGAGCCCACATTGCCCACCATGTGTTCTCAAATAATTAGCACGGCGCTGCCTGTTAGGTTTCTGATTTATTCAGACAGCCCGACACATGGGCCACTCCTCTGGATACCAAGAAAACATTTACCTCCTTAACTGGGAAGGAGTCACAATCATCTAAGGATCAAGTTTCTGGACTCAATAGTATTGATTACACATTTCAACACATGTCGCTCATCCCCCCAACCTCTACATTGGGCAACACCGCCCACACAAGACGGAGTCCAGCCGTCCAAAAGAATAAATAATGAAAGGGAACGCCACATGTTTGAAGAAAAACTAAAAAATAACTATTTGTTTCCTGCAGTTTGAGTTCAAATGGCTTGACCGAGGTTTGTGTGCTCCCAGACAGGCCAGCGGGGCGTCACTTGGGCTCAAATGAGTAAAGATTTTAATTATGGCCAGTTGACAGTTTGATGAGAGCCGGGGAAGGAGGAGGGGCGTCCTCACAGCTGAGCTGGAGTTACAGCGGCCGTACAGTACGGCGGTGGGAGCGCTGGCACACACGGCTCCCGGGGTCTTGAGGGGTTAATCAAAATGCCAAGTGTTACCGTGCACCGTGGCAGAGAGCTATACCCAGCCTGCCTGCACGACACAGCACCCCACACGGGAAACACAATCATTCATGCAACCAAATAGCCGTACTGTTTATAGGCTCAAAGATAAATGCACGCAGCAGCCGATGCTTCTTCTCCACCCTAAATGCTAAAAAAATTTAAATAAAAAAAACGAGACCCTTTTTCTACATGTTCTCATTGTCTAGCTTTCCATGAAAGCGAAAAGTCGGATTTGAACCTTTGGACTCTGTTTGGACACTTTGGTGCTCTTACTTTCTGAGCCACTGTGGCAATCCCACAGTGTGTGTGTGTGTCTGTGTGTGTGTGGGCCCACATGTCTTGTAAAGCATGTGCGAGGGAGACAAATGGTGTCTCATACAAAGAGAAAGCCACAAACAGCTCAGGACAGACAGAAAGGGAAGACACAGATCCACCTGTTTGACACAGAGAGCCTGAGAAAGTGCAAAGGAATGAGCAGAATGCCCGTGTGTGTGTGTGTGTGTGTGCGTGTGTGTGCTGCAGTTAACACTCAAAAGGTGCACGCGTGTGTCTGTGTGTGTGTTTCAACCAACTGATAATACTATCAGGAATGGCATCTAGAGAACGGTATGTAGAAAAACAGCTGATGGGGGCTCGTATATACCAACACACGCGCGCGCACACACGCACACGCACACAAACTATTAAAATAATTTGATGAATAAAAGCTCCGAAAACGATTGGCGCAGACGCACAGGTGAAACGAGGTGCTGATAAGGGAAGGCACAAAGCGGCAGCAGCTGGGACGCACGCATCCAGCGAACGGCGCGGCGGCCACGAGCCTCCAGGGGCGCGCACGTGGGAGCGCACAGCCGCGGGGCCGGCGAAAGCAGACAGCCGGACAAGTGGTCGCCGTGAGAAGGAAAAGTGGGAGAAACTGGAGCACGTGTGAACCAGAGAATGATGCAAATAAACAAGCAAAAATACTCAAATGCAGTCGCTGCCAAACTGGAGACAAAAAAGGGCCGACGGGCCACGCCTGGACAACCCGAGGGCTAAAATTATAATTACTGGGTCACATCAGCTCAGAGCTCCCAGTGTTTTACCGTTTTCTGTTTCTGGTGTCATTTGTCCACTTTGCATTCATTTGTGTGTCTTTGTGGTGGTTTTATGTCTTTTTGTAGCTTCATTGGGTCTTTTTCTGGTAGCTGTGCGTATGATGAGTTTAGTTTTAGTTTTCGGTGTCTTTTGCAGTCATTTTGTGTTTCTGTTTTACTTCATGCTCTCTGTTAATATTATATGTGTCGTTTTGTGTTTTTGGAGAGCGTGAATTAAAGCCTTTTATGATGCTGGATGGTCTCTGAGACAAATGGAACAACAACGTGTTCTCAGTGTGCTCAGCATGATTTGGAGTCTATCACAGAGATCCGTATTTCCAAAATGAGTCAGGAAAGGGCCAGGAGACTAAAGTTTACTGAAACAGAAGGGACGCACCTCAAGATCTGAAGGAGCAGAGAAAGAAGGAAGAGCACTGCTGATCTTCAGGCAGAGACAGATGCTTCTAGAACTGAAACTGACGGAGGAGCCAAGACAAAGTCTATGCAGGATTTAGGAGACTCAAAGACTGATCACACAAAGGTTTCATCCAAAGCAAGTCTGTGTGAACAGCTAGAAACTCTGGGACTGAATAACAAGATAAACAGTCATAAATGAGAAAAAAAAATCAATCAGAGGAAGAATGGAAGCTGTTATAAAGACCAAAGACATGGCGTTTAAGAGTTTGAGAAAAAAAGGAACATTTATCTGCTTCACATTGGTTTTTAACTAATGAATAACTAGTTTAAACAGGTTTTTGAAAGATTTTGAAAGAAGAACAGGTGGTTTGTAAATCTCTATAAATGTACGCTCTTCATATTCAGCCCCACTAACTATGAGCTTGTTCTCCATGTAAGGGATAGACCATCAGCCAGAAGTCAGCAGGTTTTCTGCACGTGGAAAAAAAACTTAAAAGATCTTTTTCTGCAAATGGACAGCAGGTATGTCTGAAGTAAATAACTGAGACATCTGAACGGATCTCGCAGCACAGAGAATATCCATGCACACAGCGGCGTGCACACGCATGTCACAGCTGAACGGGGAAAATGTCAGCCTGAGAGGCCTCCTGACAGAGCCACGTGTGATTTACAGGCTAAATAAATGTGATCACTGTCGGCACGGCAACAGGGTCCCTGATGGGGTGGGTCCTTTGTGGTACTAATGGGCTCTTTATAAACCGATGTGTGTAGACATTAAAAACCTTCAAAAAGGACTGAATATGGACTTTGGTATATTGTTCATAGCAAAAATTCAGTTTGGTGGCTAATAGCTGATCTACAGGGTCAAAAAGATCTCATTTAAAAAGGAAATAATCATCAAACAATCATCAGCAAGCGAGCATTTGCATAAAGCAGAAGAAATAACCTTAAAAAATGTAACATCTTAATTTTTGCAACTTACACAACTAACTGTCACAGCCTTAGTCTCCTGAACTGTGAAAAAATGGTTGATTTCTTTAGATTTTATAGAATTTCTACCACTTCCTGAAACTTTTAAGGCTGAAAGATTAATAACACGAGCAATGACCCTGTGATAATGTGACCATTAGCAGCTGAGTCGGTCTTGAATAACCTGGTGTGGATATGGTGTGTCTTCACCCTGATGTCTTCATAAACAAGCCACACCTTCATTACATAAATATTATCATTTTGCATAAAAAGCCTGTTTAACGTTTTTATGCAAAAATACAATGTTTTTCTATCAGATCACCAAACAGCACAGATGAAGACAGGCTTTAAGGCGGAGAAGGAGGGGAGGGGGATAGAGACCTAAAATGCTCCAGAAGCCTGTCACATGGTGCCTGAAGCTGCACGACTCAGCACTCCTCTTCTCTGTGTTGTGTCCGTTCCTGACATTTATCTGCTTTATTAGATTATCTGGGCTGCATGCTAGCACACACACACACACAGAAAAATGTACATAACGCACACTGCTCTCGATTCATTACAGTCGTAACTGCTTACTTAGGTTTATGCCCTCTTTAAATTAAAGCAGAGATAAGCGAGCACCTCTGAGAACGCCGCCCCTTAACGTGGGCAGGAGGGCTCAGACTAGTCATTGAGGAGGAAATTAAGAAACATTGTTTGCGAGTGTATTATCACGCATGTGTGAGTGGTCATAAGGTTGTTTTTAACTGCCTCATCTATAGGGACTCTGCTTCCCATCATTAGTAATTCAATTTGCTCTTTATTAGCAGCTCTTATCAGAGGCACAGACGGCTAAGAGCAGCTTTCTTGCTCCATCTTCCCCCTGCACTCACCCCTGCTCCATCTTTCCCCGAGACTGAGTCTCAGGGAAAGACTCGTTTTAATTAGAGAATCGTGTGTTCCTGCTCTGAGCTTTTCGGGGGCCTTCCTGTCACATTTAGAGCTAGGAGGAGAGATAGGGGCGAGGGAGAGAAGGTGAGGAAACGGGAGGTGTCAGAAAGATTACAGTTAAGTTGGAGAAAGAAGTGGATGGTGGACAATGGGAGAATAAAGCTCATGTTAATGCTGATGGCTTTTCTAATGTAGGAGAGATTACACCATGATGGGCATGAGCCGTGCAGGGTACACACAGAATGACCGGGGGGTTTGAGGGGCATGTGGCTAGGAGGGGGGCAGTAAAAACAATGATTGCTTTCCATCAGGTTAGGCCTATATTCTACAGTTCGTTAAAACAATCCAATTTGCAAAAGGATAATTATGCATTAGCTCCTTTTTATCTGCTGGAGGGAGAGTGGTGCCAGAGCTTGATAGCAGCGGCGCTGCTTGCCTCCACCTCTGCAAATTACCCGCTATCGGCACTTGTTCGCCATCACGACTGAATTGGGCAATCAATTAACCTCCCCCCTCCTCCTCTTGTGCTCTGACTGGAGCCTCACTGTGACACAAAGCCCCAAAAAGCATGAGGAGAGTGGGATCTGCTGCCTCCGCTGGATGAAGCTGAAACAGCCAAAAAGCTGCCAGATCTGACACGCAACTCTTTTCAAACTGCATTTTTCAGTTTGAAAAGAAAAATCAAGCACTGCCTGAATAAAATTTACAGCCCCTGGAGCCCTTTTATCCGAAAAGTCACACAATTTGAAGCAGATGACAATGGCTAAAAATGAGCAAAAAAAATATAGTAACAACAAGTCACATATGGGTGATTGGTGACAATACGGCAATAATCCCAGTCAGGATTAGAGTCAGTGAATGTGACACAAGAGGCTCAGCATCTTCTCAGATTTAAGAAATAACTTTCTTATTCTACAAAAACTTCTGAATGTTTACTATCTATAGCTTATGGCTATAAAATGGCTATCAACAGCTTATAACTATAGATAGACATTTTATACGGCCATCTAAACTTTTATTCAAAGATCATCAGGCTGTCAATCTAACTCATTAATTATATAAACCCAAGACTGAGACAGATGTTTGTTTTTATTGGATCACACCTGGATTTCATCTTTCATCCTAAAAACTGAATAATTTCCTGAATCATTACTGATTTTTTTTACCTTCTCTGCATACAAGCTCCAGGTTACACCCTGCTGGGTTGCCAGGTTGGTGGCAGTTTCCCTCCTCTCAGCCTGTGTGTGGGGTGCTTACTTGTTCTTGACATCGTGGGGGAGAGTCGCCTTAATTTGTGTCTTCCAAAAGACACAAGCTCCCTGGGGGGCGTCCTCCTTGCTGCAAAGGGGCTCCTGGTTGGGGTGTGGATTCGGGCCCGTGGGGGGAACTTCATGGCAGAGGGGCTGCTCCCCTTCTCTGACGACCCTGGACTGGGGTCACAGTAAAGTAGAAAGAGAGTTAGAGAAGTTTTGGTAGAACAACCATGCAGTTTTAAGGCTGTCTTAAGGTCATTCTAAGCCACTTCAGAGATGAGGTGAAAAAAGGACATGTGACTCTTTGCTGCCACCTTCTGTCCAAAACCTGAACAGCTCCTGATAAACAAAGCCTGAGAGTGTCAGAGGGAGTTACCTGCTTGCAGACCTTCGAACGATCTTCATCCTGCTGCGGAGCTTGAACCCCCCAGGGGAGGAGAAGGGGGGATGTGTACGCTGAGGTAAATATGGCGGAACGAGCCCCGCCTTCATTCCTCTGCTGCTTTTCTCCGCCGTCCAATGGAAGGCAGACCTTCGACCGGTGGCAGCGGCAGCCCCGGCCCCCCCTCCGGGGTTATTCTGCCCCCCAGCCTTCCAACGGTAACGGCTACCAAGCGAGGAACCGGAGGAAGAACTCCCAATTCCCTTTTTTATTCTCAAAGAGGGTGCAGAGGCTGATTTAAGCTTCTTGGCGGCATCCCCCTTCTCCAGGCTTCTCAGGGGAGGGGTTGAGTTTTTGGGAGATGCTGGCTTACGAGGCGTCCGGGCCTGGGCTCCAGCAGCAGAGACCCATTTGTACTTTGAGGTTTTGGGGGCTGTACCCACTGGGCTGAGTTTGCGAGCCATCTTCTTTGGAGGCGTCTTCTTACTGAAAGTGGATGAAGATGGGCTGGAAGCGGGGACTTCAGCTTTGGCAGGAGCAACTTGTTTTGGCTCCCCCTTTTTCGTGTTCTGGCTCTTTACCCATGTGAACTTAGATTTAGTCAGAAAAGACGCATTCACTTGGGAGTTTTGGGTGGATGCTTCGCAAGAGGGGTGTTTTGTTGGTGGAGCCGGGGGAGCTGGTGTGAAGGTACCAGCTGTAAGAGTGGTTGAGCTTTGTGTAGTCATAACTTGACTGGTTTTATCATTGGTCTTGGTAGTTAGGGGGGGTTTGATTGGCGAAATGGCTGACATACTTTCCTTCTGACTGCCTTCAGGCCTCTGCTGGACTTGCAAAATTGTGTCTGTTACACCTTGTTTTTCATCTTTGTGCTGCAGAACAGCTGGTTGTGGATCTGAGTTTAACTTCTTCCTGCCTGCTCCCTCTAACCCTGTCCTCTTGTTTATATGTCCTTCTTTCTTCTGCTGGGCAGGACCTCCTGACAGAATAGAAGCAGTTTGGGTCAGAGCAGTCTCATCTATTCTGCTAAGATTGGGCACGGACGCACTGTTCTCTCCACTTTTAGGGGTAGAAGCTGACAGATGGCCAGCAGAGGATGGGAGGGGTTTATTTCTCAGGGAATATGTTTTCCTCCAGCTCCCACGGCTCTGAGGAACAAACACCTCCCCTCTGGAGCTGGGAGGGTGGAAGCCTCTGGCGGCTGCTGAATCTTCGGGACACATCGGCTCTGCTCCAGACAGTGGTGTGTCTCCATGGATGCTCTTATGCTTGTTGATAAGATCTACAATTTCAATAGAAAAAACAAGTGACATTTAGTCATAGATTTGGTTTAAGTGGAATTCAAACATATGCTTCAGCAGAATATTCGGACATGTCTGCTTTCATTAAACCTGAGCTTGTCCTGAACAACACAACACCTTACATTTACATACATATTGACATTACAAAATACCCAACAAATACTTGTCTAACACATCCTGTTCTTTACCATTTTCTCCATGTTTCTCTCAATCTCAGAGGGGGCTAAACCAATGTGAACACACAGCTTTACAGAAAAATAACTCATTTGAGTAGCTATAACAAAAGAAACAATTTATTGAGTAATTTCAATATTTAGGGAGGGTAGTGCAAATCTCACCAGGTTCTCACGTGGCTCTCTGCATAATTCAGATATTTTTGCCTCATCTATTAACCAACTGAATGTTCTTTGAGCATCCTGGGTCAAAACCTTAGACTGAAAATGTATTTTGATTTAAACTGTGTTCTGAAAAAAGCATAAAAATGTCACTCAGAGTTTTTTGGGCCAATTGATGTAGTCAATTTATCCAAAATCTCAAAATATTCTTTATTAAGGGATTAAGAGTTACAAATGCTGTAAAGTGGATTGTATTAATTGTTTAGCTGCTTTAAGTTTTCTCCCTGTATAATAATGGACTCCAGATGGTTTGTTAATGGCTTTATAACCCCTCAGATTGATGGACAGCAATGCTGAGGTCTTTCTTCCTTGGCAATGTGTTGTCACACACCTGAATGCTGCAGAGCAGCAAAACTAGAACTCCTTTTCACACAATTTTCCTCCATTTATCTTTAAGACGTTATATAATCATACTAAATCCACATTATATCCTGATATATTAAACCTTATTAGAAGACGGTGTGTGGACACCGGTATCTAAACCCTGAAAATGCTTACAAGTAAAAAAGACGCGCATGTCACGTCAAATGTCAAACAATAACAGAGCGGTCCGATTAAAAAAGTGGATTACCGGACCATAAAACGCCTTTAAAGACAAGTGACTAACGGCAAGTAGGGCGTTAAGCTAACGGTTGACGTTAGCTTCCGAAATATCAAAGAAATGACACGCCGACAAAAGCAGGAAACTTCTCACTTGAAGCACGATATATGCAAACAATTATCTGAGTCTTTTATTATCATTTTCGTCGTCGACATCAGTTTAAACACACTTACTCTGTAGAAGTTCAATCTGCCTCTTCAGGGCTTCTCTCTCCTCCATGTTTACGTGAAAAACGTGTCGTCATCAACTTGCGACTAAACTGGCCTGTGAGGCAGGTTGTTTTCAGCCAATCAGCGCCTGATATATGAAACACAGTCTTTTCCTTGTATTGACTTACAGGCTTAGATTTCTTTTTAGGATACAAAAAGTTTTTATTGTCATTACAACACACGTTGAAAATATTGGGCTGGAATTAATTTGGTTTCTCTGGTCCAGTTGCAGCCCTAATAAAATAATAGTTTAAAAAACAAAAAAACAGTGTAAGTTAAGATTGAGCAGATAGGAAAACAGAAAAAGCAAAGTGGGTAACATAAGAAGATAAACTCTACAGTATAAAAGTAGAACACTTTTCTGAAAATGATTTGTATCACTGAGGTAGTGTGCATGTGTAAAATGAGAACAAATAAAACAAGATGTTATAGAGTAGAAAGATAAAAAGAAAGTGTAAACTGTATTTAGCGAGTAGTCATGAATATTCAATTTGTTTGGGTTTTGATGGGGTTTATATACAGTATGTCTGCGAGTGCGTGTGTATACACATTTTGTGAAGTCTTCTTACCAAAAGAAAGAACATTTAGCATGTTTGTTTAAATGTGACAAGTGTGCAAATCCAGCAATAATTCTTTACCAAACATATGGCAACCAACATATTTCAATGCATAAAAACAATAATATGGTAAGGTTTGTTAATATTATAAATATTTCTTTAGATAAAAATATTAGTTTAAACAGATACTTCACATAATAATTGACTTAGCCGGTTATCAATTTACTATTTATAAGAAAAAGTTTATAAATAAAGCAACATTTCTTATTGACACGCTCCACGGGCTCCTGGTGCCTGTAAGACTCAGCTAAGGGATAAAACCACCGGGCTTCCTCACTGTACGCGTTGCTGTCCGTCAACAGATTTGAAAACAACAGCGTCACTGCGAAATTAGTGCCGTCTTTGCACCTTTTCAACATATATACACACCTGAAATCAAAGTTTTCTGTTTCTGAAGGGTTACCGGACAACTTTACCAACTTTTCTGTTGAGTGTCATTATCCTCGGACGGCTTTTTGGAGACGGTGACGACGCTTCAAAAGTGAAATGAATTGAAAGGGGAAGTGAAACTTTACGGAGCTACTCTGAGCTAAAAGTGCAACTCCAGATTTGTGTAGGTGAGTCTTAATATTGCCGTTTGGTCTTAAAATCATGTCGAATTAAGTAAGAAATATACTACCTTAACGTTTCCTAAAGACTAATGTAACGCAGCATGTGACGTTTTGACTATGAGCTCCAACTTCAGGCTGTTTAGTCCGTTTTGTTGCTAGTTAGCGAGCTAGCTTTGGTGTTTATTATTAAAATGAAACTACTTATAATGTCTGCACCTGTGTCTTTGTACAGCAACCTGCTACATCGCCTGACACGAACAACATGATGCCACCAGATCATGTATTCTTCATCATAACAGAAAAACCTGAGTATCCTCAACACATCCAACCTGGACGCATATGTTACCTGCCACGATATAAATACACAGGAGAACTCTCGAAACCTGATCCTGTCATGAAGCTCAGTGTCACTGTCCTTCCCACAAGTACGGGTCTAGATTATATGATTGAAAAGAGCTGCCTGGGGGCGCTAACTGCAGAGGAAGCTGAGCTGCTGCTGGCCCTCCAGGATGACCCTGAGAGGCTGAAATGGTTCAGGGACAAAGAGGCTCTCCGAACAGCTCTGGGACTCACTGTGGGCACCGCAGTGACTGTGGACGAAGACGGAAAGCAACTGAGAGGCATCATTCGCTATATTGGACGGATGGCTGAGCCGTCCTACCTCGTCCCCATATCGGGCACATTCTTTGGGATTGAACTGCAGGTCTGACTTAATGCTGGTTCAGCCAAATTAAATACTCTCTGTTTAGTTTTGGTTTCATTTCCCGAGCTTTTTAAATCTTCATTTGAGATAAATAAATTAAAAACTATCTGTAAATGACAGTTTGCTCCTTGAACCATGTAATTCAATTTTGGCTTGCTGTCACTCATAACAGTCAAAGGGCCAAGTCTGAAAATGCAAAGAAAATTAGAATAATTTAGGGAGCAAAGCATGTTAAGCTGGAGTTGGAAATGTTAAATATTGTCCATGTTTGCCTGAAAGGGAATTAATTCACATGTTTGTCATCTGCAGGGAGCCGACAGACGGAAGGGGAAGACCGACGGGAACTATCAGTATCGACAACTTTTCAAGTGTGACAGAAATTGTGGCATTTTTGCCCCATTTTCCAGGATACGGCCTGTGGTCCCCAGTTCTCTGTCACCCCCTGTCTCTACCCCCTCTCATGAGACACAAACAGACGAGCTGCTTCCAGGAGAAAGGGTCACTTGCTTCATCGGTGACTGCCTTCGCCACGGCATGGTGGTGGACGTGAAAGAAGAGGATGGAAAACACTTCGTCCGGATCTCCACTGTGAGTGACAACAATCTCAAAAATCATGTCTAAATGACGACCCTGATGCTTTATCCATTGGTTACCAACCAGCTCAGGTCTACTTATGTTTTACATCTAACATCAGCATGTCCAAACCGCTTCAGTTGCTTCAGGAGTTTTGGTATACAATCTGCTTCTGAGAGAACTCTGACCAAATCCTGCAAAGATGTATATATATGTATAAGCAGCCATTCAATGAAACATTGAATAATTATGGGATGACTTGTTTAATTTTAGACCCCTCTGATTTGGGGAATGGCGTGGTTTATTTTTGTAAATATTTAAAATGAAGATCAGATTTTTTTTCAGATTTCAAAGAGAAAATAAAACAAAAAAGAAAAGACAAGACAAAAAAAACAAAAACAGCATCAGATCTAGTTATATATTTAAAGGGGACAAACTGTATATACACACACACAAACATTCACATATATATATATATACATTTGCGTAACTGGCCTGTTACTGTAACTCTGCAACAGTATGTGCCATCAGAAGCATTTAAGCAGTTTCTTAAAAGTCACGTCATGCTCTTCACAACCAACATACAGTATGTGGTAAACAGTATGTCTGGCTTGTGTGTGGTTTCAGGACACAGATGAGAATGGGAAGAGAGGAGGAGAAGTTGTAGTCCCACTTGATTCTGTCGCTAAAGGAGAGGTGCCTGCAGGTGAGAGCGTCACTTTGTGCCAAAGTGAGAAGCTGCTTTCTTCCGTTGTGACTCATATGTCCCTCAATCTGCAGGACCGGAGAGCATGGACGTGGACTCTCCGCCAGACAAAGCCCTGGACCATGCTCTGCAGATGAGTCTGAACTCTATGGTGGAGGTGTCCGTGGCTTCAGGAAACGCCTATGGAATCATACGCTGGATCGGCAACTTACCTAACCGAGACGATGTCATGGTTGGATTGGAGCTGGTAAATCTACATTCTGATTTTAGCATCTGTGAAGTGTGTTTGGAAGCCATTACTACCACTTACCAGTTTGTGTGTTTGGGTTTGTGGCACCTGCAGGAGGGGGAGATGGGGGTGAGTGACGGGAGCTTCAAAGGGGAGCAGTACTTCCAGTGTCCCCCCCGGAGGGCGCTGTTTGTGAAGCTGAGCTCCTGTCGCCCTGACTCACGCTTTGAGAACAGCTTAGCCAATCACAACAAGGTGCTCCCAGAGCTGGACGACAAAGGTTAGTCAAGGAATGACCATTTCAACTAAAACAACTAGGTTAACAAGCCAAACTCATGTCCTCGTATTTCTGACTAAATAGAGTGATCACCAGAATAAGCATAATTTTATTTCTCTGTTATGCATTTGAAACATTTTTACCAAAGGAAACTGGGGCCTCTATGCTGAAAATGGCACACAATGATGACGTTCGGACCCAAGTGGGGAGGCGACCTGCATGCTTGTTGGTCTAAATCCTTGTTAGGAATGAGTCTCCATCATTTATTGGGATGTTTCTGATTGTTTTCACTGAGTCTACAACTATGATTGTATCCTGAAAGTGTGACATCATTCCAATCAGACACGCTTTAGCTTTAAATGCGGTTTAACATGTAGGGACAGAGAAAGGGGGTTTGAGGAGAACCCAGAATGGTCCTGAAATATGCAGCATCCCACATGTTGGATATTGGGAAGTTAATGGGTTAAATCAGTAAGTATTTACTGTTTTTCAGACACAAAATTTATGAAAATAAGTATGAAAATTGACTGCCACAATAGTTGATAAAACATTAAATCAGACAATAAATAAATTAAAATTAAAATAAAAACTGCTGAAGTCCAATTAAAAGGTATTTTTTAATTGTGCTCGTAGGAGTTTAATTTGCAAAAACTAGTTAAATAAGATATCAGGAAGCTTTTACAAAACGTCCTCTATCTCTGCTCTGATGACCCTAAATGAATCCTGGCTTTTATATTAATAGCTGGAAGCTTTACTTTGGATGTGTTACCTTTCCTTTTCCTAATTATTAGAGCTGAAATGCACAAGTCAAACCACCAGCTGGACCTCTGCTGTGTCTGTGGAGCAGTCCTATGTAATAATGGTCATTCATTTGTTTGCATTTCGCATCAGATTGCAGCTCATGGACGCTGGAGACTGTTCCTCCTATCAGCACAGAGCAAGTTAATCAGTGCCTGATTGGACGGATGAAGGGGATCCAGGGCCACTGTAACTCCTGCTACGTGGATGCCACCCTCTTCGGGTCAGAAAAATGTAGAAAAATGTAGTGCTGTTTGGTGCATTTCAGCAGGTTAACCCACCCTTTGTTTAATAATGCAAAACATCTTTTGGAGAGTTTACTGTTTTTGTGTGATCCCTGTAATTACAGATTAAAAAAACATCAGGTTAACGTGGAATGAAAGGTTTAAAAGAAGATGCTTTTTTTTAAAATGAAAAACAATGAAAAAACAGGCTCAACTGTGGATTTTAAACCTGTGTTTCTCTCTTTGCTTCCAGTTTGTTTTCCTGCTCCTCAGTGTTGGACTCCATGTTGTTCAAATCAATAACACCTCAGGACGCCCCAATCCAGAGGACTCTGCTCCGTGATATTGTCAACCCCCTCCGCAGGTCTGATTCAACACAATTATGAGCAACAACAGCTCTTTTAAGTTTAAACTTAAAAGAGCTGTTTTTTTTAGGTCCCCCACACACTGTATACATAATTTACTCCAGTTATAAAAGGCTCCGTCCAAATTTGAGGCATCGAATTGGTATTTTTTTAGCAGTATGAAGTTCCAGTATGATTTAAATCTGCTTCCTAAAGTGCACCAGATTTAATGTGATAGGATTGATTCATCATGTGATGTTAGTCTTTGTCAGCTCGGGTATGGTTTTCATTCCCCCTTTTCAAACCGGGAAAAAAAACACCTTAAACAAATCCTTTATGCATGCCTCCACAGTACCGGTTTCGTGGAGGGGCGGCACATCATGAAGCTCCGGCAGCAGCTGCAGAAACACGGCTACAGCCACTCCTTCACCACGGATGAGAAGGGTAGGTTTGACATGGAGCGGTCAAAGCTGCCCAATTTTACGCCGTGAGCTCATTTCACTCCTGTCTTTCAGATCCAGAGGAGTTCCTCAATGTCATCATGCATCGGATTCTGGCTCTGGACCCCTTACTGAAACTGTACGCCTAGACGCAGCTGCCAAAGCCTTCTGACTGTGTGGAGAAGCGGCGCTGAATCTTAACATGCTTCTACCTGCGTCATTTGCCTTTCAGGTCAGCCGCGGGTAAAGTGCAGGAGAGTTACTTCTATCAGATTTTCCTGGATCAGAACCACAGTCTGGTTCTCCCGACGGTCCAGCAGCTTCTGGAACATTCCTTCCACAGCTCAGGACTCAAGCTGGCAGAGGTGGGATCCCGTTTGTATGCCTTAAACACACAAATCCCCCCCCCCCCAAACAGAGGAGCTTTTTTGCTCTGAAGCCCCATACTTGGGTATTTCTGGGGTTCCTCCCCAAATTTATTTAATTCTTTTCCTTAACACCAAACCGAAAGCCATCTTGGTCTCAGATTGAAGCTAACACTGACAATTTCTCACAGCAGTCGGCAGTGTGTCATATAAACCTTTCCGAAGTTCCCACAGTAGGTCAGAAACGGAATGAAACCATGAACCAACATGTGGACATCATCTGTGCAGATTGATGCTGCTGGAGTGAAGCAGAGCAAAGTTCCAGAGGTTTCTGTTCAGTTAGAGCACTGCGTTTGGCTCTTAGACACATAATAGCACAACATGGAAAAGTGGATTTTTTTTTTAAGTTAAATTAACTAATCATTTAATCTCTGAGTTAGTGCTGCATCACTCGATAAAATTATATTTACCTAATTTAGTAGCCATTTGTCACCATGAGGAACTTAAAAGGGAACTTCTCCGAACCTGTAAGAAATTCAGGGCAGATTTCCCAGGCAGAGAAAAACTGGCTTCATCTGTGGCTGCTTCTCCAGTAGGTGGCCCTGCTGGTCGCTTCATGTTTGTCTTCTATTTGCAGGTGCCGTCCTGCCTCATCCTACAGATGCCTCGCTTTGGGAAGAAATTCAAGATGTTTGACAAAATTGTTCCCTCTCTGGAGCTGGACATCACTGACCTCCTTTCTGAGGGTACATTTAGAGACACCCTCACATTCAAAGCATCTGCAGCTCCCGTCCATGTGATAACCCTAGGATGTGTGTGCGTGTGTGTGTTTTAGGTCCTCAGCAGTGCAGGCTGTGTGGAAATCTGGCTGTGGAAGAATGCACAGATTGTTTTCAGGATCCTGTTTTCAGCCCAACAGGATTTAAAGTCTTCTGCAGGACGTGTTCAGATCAGGTTTGATGCTCAAATTCTGTCTTCTGGCCCCTTTTTTATGTGTTACAGACAACTGCTGTTAGGAGATTAAACCAAAAAAAAAATACTGACCTAAAACAAACATGTTTCAGAGTTCAGATTTGAATGTAAAGGAACAGTTGGACCAGCCAATCTGTGCTCAATCAATGGGAAGAATAGTTCCCAAACATGTGGAAAAACATACTCCTTAAAAAGAGACAAATATTTTCTGCTCATATATATGATTTCCATTTAGAGGAAATACTTCATGTGTTTAGCTTGCAAAGTGCCCCACTCTGTGCTCTTTCAATCCGTTAATGCACTAATGAAAGCAGATGCTAATGGAATATTATCACAGGCTCAAAGTGCTGCATAAATCATCCAAATTGAGGAAAACTTTCAGACTAACCCTAAAATCGCTTTTCTTAATTTGTTATGGTTTTCATCTTAGTTTGTCTGGAAAATGGTTGTTAAACATCTTTCCAGGTCCACCTCCATCCGCAGCGCCGGGCCCATAAGCCGGCCCCCCTGCACATCCCCAGAGACTACCTGAGCCGCGGCGGCCCGTACGCCCTCACCAGGGATAAACTGGAGCTGTTCGCCGTGCTCTGCATCGAGACGAGCCACTATGTGTCCTTCGTCAAACACGGGCCGAGCAGCCAGGACTGGATCTTCTTCGACAGCATGGCCGACAGACAGGGTGAGCGGGCAGCGTCCGGCGGCGCGAGCAGCCGGGGCCGCGAGAGGCCGCGGGCTCACGGGCTCCTGTCTCTGTGTTCAGGGGAGATGGACGGCTTCAACATCCCCGAGGTGACAGCCTGCCCCGAGGTCGGCGCCTACCTGGAGATGTCCCCCGCCGAGCTGGCCAATCAGTCGCCCCGAGACATGAAAGGTGTGGCCAAGCGCCTGTTCTGCGACGCCTACATGTACCTGTACCAGAGTGCCACCATGTCCCTCTACCGCTGATTTCCTACTGGTGTTCCCTTCCATCGGGTTCTTTTTCTTTTTCTTAATTCAAAGAAAGGTGTTTTAGAATAATTTATATAATATAAACATATATATACGTCTGTAAATTGGAAGGACAAGATAAATTGAGGTGGAAGTCTCAGTAATTTTTTTTTGCACTAGTTTGCAGTCAGCTGAGAAAACTGCAAAGGACCTGTTTTACTGTCATGTGTGGGTCGCTGTCTGTCTTCAAATAATCTACAGCACCTTTCAGTCAGAAATTCCAAAATGAAGACAAGATAGTAATTCCTCTATGGGTTGTGAATCCCAACGCACAAAAATGTTGTAGATGTCATTAATCTATTCCAAAAGTAAAGGTGGGAAATGTTCTGCTGTTAATTGTAATGAGCTTTGTTCAGATTCTGCCTCTTTAATCTCACCTCAGGAAATTAAATGAAAAGGCTATTTTAGATCTTTCCTAGTGATGGGGCCTTTGGTATTTTTTGGGAACAAAGCAGAATGAAACCTGCATTCAAATGGCTGCTTAGCTTTTCTTGCTGAACTTTTGATATGGACTACAATAAATGAGCGATTAAGAAGTGTCCGAGTTTGTCTTTATTTAAAAATAATGTGTTTCTCTGCATGTGTCCAGCCCAGCTTTGTGTATATATACTGTATGTATGTAAAGTCATCGGACCAAATGGGCTTTTAGGCTGTGTCCAGAATAAGGCAGCCATTGTGAAAGCCGCCATATTGGATCAAGTGTGAGTCTTTTCATTGGGAAGGTGGTCAGGTAGCATATCAAAAAAGAGAGGAATTGTATCAGAAATCGATTCACACAGAAAGCTGCAGCGGCAACTGGGAACTTTCAGCGTGCTGAACACGTAAGACAGCATCAAGTTTTGGGGAACCAGGAAACTTTGATGGCGAGTGGGCCAATGGAACAAAACATTCATGGACTAGTCCAAGTTCTGGTCCCCTTTGGGCCTCTTTCCTGAAGGCTTTAGATTGTTCCACGCTTGAATCACATCAATCCAGGATCATCAGGTCTGTGCAGAGCGTAAAATTGTTATGCATAGGTCCACTTAATAGGAAGCAGGCAATATTTGAAACCTGTAAAAAAAAATTTTTTTAAAAACAGATCAAGGAGCTTTTGTTCAAAGGAGTGGCTTTTCAGACTGACAGGTGACTCTGCAGGGGTTATGCTCTGGTTGGCATTAAAATGAATCTCTTGTTGATCATTGGGCATTTTTTTATCTTGTTGGATCACTTTCAGACATAATGCTTTCCTAAAGCCATTTAACTTGAGATATTCTTGTACAGGTCCCATGTTTTTGGGTAGCAATTTTATTTGGGAGCATCTCAAACAACTCTCAAATAACTTTATTTCCTTTATTTTTTAAACATGTCGTTTCCTTTATGTCAGAGAAGAATTTCTCTTCTGTTTTCCCCCCCTAAAGGCACACTTGCATCCACGTGTTTGCCTGAGCTCACGCTGAGTGTAAAATTGGCTTCATATCGAGCCTGAACACCGAGTGTCTAAACTCTAACAGATGGGAGTTATTTTCCCTGATAAAACACGATTTATTTCCCAATTAATTTTTCTTCTGAAGTGAAACAACCATCAAACTGCTCATCGTTTTCTCCCCCACTCTGTCCTGTTCCCGACTCCCAGTGTGAATTCCACAGAGCTGCCATCAGAAATGAAGCAGCTGAGCACGGAACAAGCAGGAAATGGCCTGTGAGCACCCCTCACAGTCTTACAGTCGGTTCCCTGCGTGGATCTGAAATGTCTGTTACACTTAAGGTGCAACAAAACGCTGCTTTGTCAGCTTTGAAGTATCGCACCAGCCTGGGCTTGATCGGCCCAGCATCACATGTTGTACAACGTCACGTGACATGAATACACACAAGGTCCTCCGACATGAAAGTGCAAAGAGTCTCATCTTTCTTTCAAACGGTGCCTGGCCGGATATTTGTCTTCATTCCCGATGCTTTTGATCCTGCCGTCTCTCTTTGTCTCGCTCTGATCAGCTCTCTGAGTGACCTCTGCAGTAGTTAGGAGTGCTGAGCTGTGCTGTGTGCTCTGATGAGCTTGGCTTTTTAATATAAGGCAGCCTTGAGTCTTAATGCCTGGCCCTGCCGCTGCCCAAAGCAGCCTCTCCTTCATAAAACATGCTTAGCATATTCACCGTTATGCAAAACGGAAAAAGGTTCCGATGTGTGTGTTTACCACAGCGAGTGTGTCAAAGGGGATGATGTCACCGGAATGAAGAACTCAGAGGTCAAAACAGATGACCCTTTTCTGTCATCCTCAGAGTCTGTGTAAAGGCAGACAAGGACAAGAAGACTTAAATAAACAAAACCGCAAAGAAAAAAAAAACAGGAAACAGAAAGCAGAGAGAAACAAGAACCAAAGACCAATTCTGAGAAGGCAGACACCGAAAAATATGGAGAACTCAAACTAGAAATAAGAACAATTAAAAACAACAGATCACAATGTCCATCTAAATCTGTAATCTATATCCACATATAAATTCAGGCATTGATGATGAAAATTGGAATTTGTTCCTGCCGAATACAAGAGAAGCAAGCCCACTAATCCTGCATACCTAGTCCAGACAGCTTGCAAGTTAGTCTTAGTGCAAATTCACGTGTTTCTGCCCTGAATTCATACCTTCATTTTTCTTTTCTTTATCAGTCTCTCTGAGCATCTTCATTCTGCTCCACGTTTTATAAAAGCTTTCCTCGTTTCCATGAGAAGAAAGCCTTTAAATTCCCACGCCTCCTAGGGACTTTCTCAGGCATAAGCTTGCTTAATTACTTAACTTCATTATCACTCAGAAAGGTTTCACTAAGCACAGATTTTGGGCTAATACAGCAGTCTTTAAGAGGAGTTTTGTGGCTTCCATCTCCAGAGTCTGACATTAATTCACAGCAGTGGTTCTTTGGATATTTGTATGTCAGCACCTGTGGGACCCTCATCTACATCCATCATGATCAGCATATAAACTGCACTGGCTGACCAGTTAAATCTGCATAATTAAGCACCACTAAGGTGAACCAAAAAGCCTCCCCGAGTGGTTCGATTGTCTTATTCTCCCCTACCCATCAGCAGACGTAGGCTGAACCCTTTTGGCACATTAATGTGGAGGTATATGAAGTGACAAATTGAAGATAGGAGATCAGAACCGGGTGATGATGAAGCAGGCTGCATGTTGTCCTGCACGAGGACAATCTACCCAGGGAGCTGCCGCTGATTTATCCTTTCCAATAAACAGGGAGATGAGTTTACCCCTAATGGTGCCACGAGACGTGGCTTTTACCGGGAAATCACGAATCAATTCCCCAGAGGCTGCAGGTCCTCAAAGCAGCTAGTGACTCTCTGTTAATCTCCTTCTTAATGTGTTGCGGGGATGCTTCATTCACTGATTTGCAGCCCTAATTTTGGCGCTTTGAGGGACCCAAATCTTCACTGAAGTTTCTAACGAAGAGTCATAGATGCCATAAACTTCTCTTTGAGGGAAATCTGCAATGAAAACAATTCTCGCAGGACAGCTTCTCATGGTGGAAACGCAAACCGCAGCCAAGTTGGCAGAACACTCTGAACAATGTCGTGATGCAGCTTAAACAAATAGCTTTGAGGATGTTTCTTAGGTTCAGGCTGAAAGTGAGCAACACAATCTTCATCTGTTGCTGTACAAAACTTTTCAAACAATGGTAAAAACCTCCCTAAATACTGTATTGAAACAACAACTACCTGTGGGGTGGAGAAATAACTTCAAAGTCCTACCCTCTCCCTTTCCAAACACCTCCTCTGAGCTCACTTTAGTTTCTACCACATGCTGTATGTCCATTTTTCTCACATACATTGGCTGTGCTGAGCATCAATAAACATTTTCCTGCGTTTGAATTCGCCTGCCAACCCCCACTCGGCAAATCCACCCATTAAAATGTCCGATGACTTCCTTCCAACATGGTCTCTGCCTGTCGTTTTTTTTTTGCAGTCGTTTCTCCTCATCATGCCAATTTGCTCGTGGGTCCCACTATTTGTTTCTTCCTCTGATAATGACTACCTGGAAACATCAAATTAGGTGTTCTCAGTATTGTTATGATGCTGTGAACTCTCATGCAGATCATTTGACATGCTTTGGCAAGTGATGCTGCACCTTAAGCAACAAATCATCTTAATTAATGGCAGCCGCCCTAATGGCAAGAGTGTAACCAGTGCCTATGTGCATCAGAGATAATGATGATGAATGCAAGCTTGGAGAGTTTGATTAAGGAGACACCATCAGAAGCCGAGTAAATGTGCACTGTTCCTCTTCTCCATCTGATTAGACTGAGACTGGGCAGAAAGCTAAATTCTTCAGAGAATTACCATGCAAACATAGCAGATCAATGCCGCCTTTCTAAATGGCACATGAGTCAGCCTTAAAACGAGCGTGTAATTAGGAGCCGGTGATCCGCCTTCAACTTGATATCCTCATTAAAGCCTGCAAACACAAACAAAGAGGAGCTGGACAGATTAAGCCATTAGTGACAAATGGGCAGCAAAGCAGCAGGGCCGGCCTCCGTTTTCTGCATCCCCCCCCTCATTAAATCCGGGGTCATAGTGAAGCAGCGGCCTTTCACATGGGGGTCAGGGCCCTGGTCCTCCAGGGGCCCAACACAGAGGCACGCATCACCTCAGTTCCAGTCCCCGTCATGACTGTTTGTGGACAACAGGAGCACCAGGATGATATTTATTGTTTTATAAGAATGACTTTTGATTTTCTTTTAGTCACAACTAAAGCAGGAACCTTCTTAATGACCCCAAACTATTTTTTTCATCAGAACCAGAACCATCTTTGTGGACCGGCTGGGGACTGAGAGGACAGGAAAGAGGGGCCAACCAGCACCGTGACACCAGGTCAGAGATAGCTGCTGAGAAAGAGAAACAAAATAATGACAACAACAATGTCACATGTACATGGAGAGGAAAGAGCTGTGTGGGCCTATAGCAGCAGAACTATGGGATGTTTCAGGGTCACTGAGCCATCTTATACTATAAACTGTATCTAAAAGGAAAGTCTGAAGCCTGATCTTAAAGGTAGAGAGGGGTTCTGCTTCCACAAGTATACCTGCAGTCTGCTGGGATCTTCTGGGAGAATATCCAACTGTGAGCTCTGCAGAGATGATGGAGCTGCTCATTCAGAGCTTTGTAGGTGAGGAGCACAACTTGCAGCAATTCAGATTCTGTTCTGAATTTAACAGGGAGCAAATGAAGAGAAGCTGAAAATGGAGAAATATGATCAGAACTCTGGCTGCAGCTTTTTGGATCACCTGGATCGCCTTTCAGAGCATCGTGGACCATATATTTTTATGTGGTCTAAAGAGAAAAACTCTAAAACAGGAGTATTAAAAAAAACACATTGGACTGAATGTGTTGGGTTTGACTTATTTTAGTGTCAGAACCCTCAGCTGAGTCTGCTCAGATACAAATCTGCAACGGGAGGAGCTGGTGGAGCTCCAGGCCCCGCAGCAGCTGCAGGCTGGCAGGAACCCGCAGGAGCTGAGGTCATCATGATGGGATGGATATGAGAGGTGTGCCTCCACGGACAGAGAAGTGTCACACCAGCTGTCAGGAGACCTTCCAAAAATATGAGTTAATATAGCAAAGTGAATCAGCTAAATGTTCTTTTTCTCTTATAACAACCCTCTAAGCTCATATCTTTGGTCTTCATAACAGCTTCCATTCTTCCTCTGATTTTTTTTAATCTACTTTCTGTCAGTTTCTCTTGTCATTAAGTCTGAGAGTTTCTAGCTGTTTACACAAACTTGCTTTGGATGAAACCTTTGTGTGACGAGTCTTTGAATCTCTTATCAGTAGATACTTTTTATATCATGATTTCCAATTTCCAGTTACAGCCAGGCTTTAAAACTCCTTCTGCTGAACACACGTCGGGTCATTTCCCGTAAATCACCATCACCATTTTCTGAAAATCCGCCTTTTGATCATGAAGCTCTAGACATCTCTCTTTGGCAGGGTCAGATGAGAAAACACTGAAGCTGCTGCCCGCTCGACTCTTAAATTATATCTGACCTTCAAACTGCTCAATGTGTGCAACACACTGACTCACTGCTGCACTCGCTGTATCTCCCTTATTCAGGCCAAGTCCCGGCACCACCCAGAAATAGAAATCAAATAAGTTTCTTTTGTATGAGCATGAAGAAATAATTGATGAAAAAAACAAACGAATCACATAAATGTTATTTAGGTGTTCAGCGGTGGTCCACCGAGCATCAAATATGGAAGAAATGGGACATTAGTGGTTCTGAACGTGATCAGTGGCTATGCAGCTGGGGTTCTCCCTGAGCATTCCTGCTGACCACATCCATCCCTTTATGACCACGGTGGACCATTGTGATGGCTGTGTAGATGTTAGCTGACAGCTCTGTAGCAACCGAGTAACGCTGTCATGTAAATACAGACCATAGAGGAAGAGTAAAGGCAGTTGTGAAGGCAGAAAGGAGTCCAGTGTTTTCCATCAAGGCGGCCACGGCTGGTGGTCTGCTTTTCTCCTTTCAGCTGTGCTCCTTGTCCTCAGCTGGCTTGGCTTACTAATTATCCTCATCTGTGTTTAAACAGTATTTTCCTCAACCTACCCACTTTTGATGGTCTCTAGCTGCCCTGCAACGCTACGAGGAATGAGCAGGTAGCGGAATTGGATGGACGGTGTCTGCTTTTCCAGCTCGGCCATGCCTAGTCATCACACACACTTTTTCCTAAAAATGTCGCACTGTTTGATAACTAAAGACTGGGACATGTTTGGCCTCCTGTCGGTGGACTTTTCAGGTATTTGTAATGCTAACGTTTGTGAGGAAAAGATGAACAGCTCATCGTTTCATCACAAACAAAGATGGAGTCTGGAGGTGAGTGGGCATACGTGACACGTCAGGATGAGTCAATCCCGTTGAGGCTGGAAGCTTCGCTGCGTGTCTGAGAGCGATGTGATGGCGTACAGCTGCAAACAGCAGGTTTCCAACAATGACAACACACACACACACACAGCGTGGACAGGAATGTTGTTTTTTAACTCTGCGCCAGCCCAAAATCAGCAAATCTGTTCAAACAGAGAGAAAGCCAGCTGTTGGGTGGAGGTGATAACTTCCTTGTAAAAAGTATTCTCTAATCTCTGATGTGGCATATGTGTGTCCTTAAATATTAAAAACTGAAAGAAGTACATATTTAAACACATTTTGTTTTCTTGAAAATGCACATAAGAAACTACAGATGTCTCCATTTTACTATTGGACTAAGTCAAACTATTTACTTAATTGATTAATTTATTTCCCTGCAGTGAGGAAAGAAGGAACAAAGGGCATTTAAATGGGTGAACATGCCAAGATAGCGTCTCCCCAGCAGGTTTTTGTGTTTTAAGGCTCAGTCATTTTAATTTTGCACCGTGAAAGGTTCTCACTGTGCTTGAGCATGTAATCTCAGATAAGCAAATCTCTGGCGATTTGTTACCGCTAAAGAATAATCTGCTCCAATTTACAGAGGGATAAACTGGGACATGTGAAGAATAGCCCAACGGAGGCCATTTGTCATCCGCATGGCTCTGACCTTAAGATAAACCCTTACATTTGAAAGATTCACTCACAGGGAGGCCTTTTTTATGCACATTAAATCCAGAGAGACAAATCCGTGACAGTTTGATGTTGAATATTTTCCGCTGGTTTCTTATTGTTTATAGTCAGATGATTTCCAAAATACAAGTTTTGTAGAACTCAACCAAGGCATTCCTCTCCAACACCTCCTGGAGGATCTTGAGGTTTTCCTTGACCAGATGGGATATAAAATGTCCCATATTACAAAACACTTGAGGGAATTATTTGTTGCTGGTTTGACTTGTTTAATCCAAAACTGTGAAAATTGTGGTGCTGTCCTAATCTGTATGTGTGTGACCACTCATATCAGGTGCATACATATCTGCTACCCAACAGGGGCTGCATTGTTATGAGCCTCCTTCAGACTCTTAGATGTTGGTTTGCAATATTCATGAAGCACAAACGTAAACGAATATGTTCATCCCAAGCTGTGTGAGACACCCCCATCCCCTCTGCTGCACGCAAGTGCTGCTGTCTCTGCAAACTTCATTGTTGGTGATCTGATAAAAGAGAAAATGCCATCTGTCATCTCTCACGCAATGTGCAAGGTGCTTCCAACACACGCACGCCAACACACTCGGTTGAAGTTTATTCTGTTTGTATTAAATGCCCTCAGATGAGACCATTCTGCAGTGGTATACTCCCAGGAAATAGTCTGGTTCGCTTTCAGAGCCAGTAATATGATGAAAAAAATCAATTTCCAATCAATTTCCTGGATGCATCTCGGAGGACTGGTTCTGACATTTGCTCTAAATTTGAGAATGATTGTTTCCAAATTGATTTCTCTCAGTACAAATGTGGGATTAGATCCCTGAGCCATCCAAATAAGCTAGAACATGGTTTATGGTGAATTTTCATCCTTCGTTGGGTTTCTTGCTTTTGGAAATGACACGTGATGGTAAGGCACTGTGTCAGAGATGTTCACACGTTGTGAGGATTCATTTATTCTGCCTCCTTCTTTTGGCCTTTCGGTTTTATTGTCCTCACTGTTAAACATCCAGGCGAAGCTTTTCTGCACAATGACAGTTTAAAGAAAATTATTCATCATGCTGCTTTTCACATTGATATGGTTTTTTTTGGTTGAAAAAATATATAAATTCCGACATTCTCATCAAACATATTTTAGATGACTATACCTTCTCCAAGCTAGTCTTTGAGAACAAAACCTTGGACTTCGAGTTATCATTTCCTGCAAAGTCTGTTGTCCAAACTCACCTCACCATGACTCAGAGTCTCCTCTGACAGACAAACTCATCAGACCTTTGGAAATATCGTACGATATTATTCCTCGGGTTGGGAAAGGAATCCATCATCCATTCATTCATCCATCTATTTAGTCCCATCCTCTTATCTAAGGTCGTATGGCAGAGGCAGTGTTCCGGAGTTAGACCGGGACATTTGTCTCCAGGTCCTCCTGGAAGAACCAAAGGCACCGCCAGGCCAGAAGGGATGAGGTGAGGATTGGTCCATCTTCCATCAAAAGTTAGATAATGACCGAACACAATCCAGACCTGAGTCTTGTCTGGAGAGAGCTAAGGACCAGAAAGGAGACACAGGAAGCCTGTTCGCAAACATAACATTTCCCTATTAGTGCTTAAACAAAGTTTATCCACAGATGGCTTGAGAGGGCTCAGATAGCGACTGGTCCCTCCACCTAAAAATACGCTCTTAAGCTGTTGGATGTTGGAAATACCTACAGTCACCTTCAGAAGATAGGGGACCTCTTGTGGCCCCGAGAGCAACTGCATGTGCAGTATCACAATGACGTGATCATCCAAAGCAGGCTAACGTTTGATCTGTATCCAAACCAAGTGTCTTATTGTCTGTTTTGATCATTTGGGTACAGATATGTTGATTGTGTGGAAACGTTACTGCGCTGCACCTTGAAAGTAGCCCCTTTGTACACATGGCTTCTCTGATGACAACATGTTCAATTATACCCCAAAGACAAAATAATTTTACTGGCAATCCTGTTAGGATGAGGACATTATGATAATGGTAATAATAAAATTCAAATTTACAGCGCAGCCATGTCCAACCCCTAACTGAGTCTCCAATTTACAAAACAGTCAATGTTGTGCCCAATTGTGTACTCTCACATTTTTTTACATTAGTTGTTTCTTATTTCCGTAAATTCCAGGCACATGAGAGTGTTCTTTGGCCTCCTATTAAACAATCAAGACAACAGTGCATTTAATGCAGACTGCTTTAAAATCTCTGAGTCCAAACTGCGGAGATTCCTGCAGGTGATTCTCCACCCC
>CAJRST010000002.1:8725531-8763763 GCA_907169785.1 Menidia menidia
TTATTATTATTATTATTATTATTATTATTATTATTATTATTATTATTGTTGTTGTTGTTGTTGTTGTTGTTGTTGTTGTTGTTGTTAGCATTTGAGCTTTTTTTTCTGAAGGGGAAAACTTTTTTTGTAGTCTTCCACGATGTAAAAACACATTTTCCCTCCTCTTGCAAAGAATACTGAACACATTTTAGTATTTACTATTTCCTCTTTTATTATTTAATCAGAATGTTTTCCCTTCAGTTTTTGGCCTGACTGCTCTTTGTTATCTTTTTTTAATAAATATTTATTTGTCCCAGGCTCCCTTGTCGGCATCCTCCTCTGTGACACTGAAAGAATAGAAAAGCTATTTCTATTTGATTAGTCCACAAATCAAAAACACTAGTCCAGTCTCAAGGAAGATTACACTGGTGGGGTGGTAACATATCTGTCTCTTTATTGTTTATTGATTTGAAGTCTTTTAAACTAATTATTTAAGATCTGAAATATGTCTCTTTTTGGCATAATTGGGCTGGAAATGACAGTAAATACTGAGAATTCTAAATATCACTAAATAAAAGGTGTATTATCATCTGATTTATATCAGCAACTTGAACAGCAGGATATCTATTAAAATGCTTCTGAAAATCATTATTAAATCCGTCCACTTTGTCTGAAAATTCAAGTACTCTTTTATTTGTAAAACTGAGATTTTCTGTCTCAGAGTTCTCTTTTCTTTTCTTTTTTTCAAGAAATAAACCAACTTTACCATCATAACCAGCTCAGATCATCCATCTTTGGCCCAACTAACCATGCTATATAGAGATCTGAATGGACCAGTGTTGTTTTTCCCTGAGTGTTTTATAGAGATGGTCAGACCAAGTGTTTACACGACCCCCGCCCGCTTGTCCAGACCCCGTCTCATCCAGCTGTCCGGTCTAAAGAAAACAAAATGCACCGTTCAGACTCAGAGTATCTCATTTAGCATCAAACACAGAGGAGATGTTGCATCTGGGGAGGGAAAAACTGTATGCTGTCACAAACAGACCCAAAGGGAAAGAAGAGGAAGTCAAACCTTAAGAGACTCCAACTGCTAAAATAAAATAAAAATAGAAACAGAAATAAGAAAATCTATACTGATGTTGATCCAGAGATAAACAATTCTAAATCACTATTTAATCCCCTAATAGTTGGACTGATAGATTATTTTCTTTGAATTGCATTTTTTTCCCACATGAATATCTGCAGACATGACTGTTGTTTGTTGTTTTCTGTGTAAGCCAGCTTTAAAAAACACAAAACTCTGCACAAACTGAAGCAAACATTTAAGCACCAGTTTAATTAGGCAAGAAAACTTTCAATCCACCAAAGGAGCAAAAAGAAACATGCAGTACATATATATATATATATTATTGACTGCTATGTGTCAGTCAGTGATGAAATATTTTAAATCAAGGGTTAATCAATGGTCTGTCTTTGATAGAATATATTAATTCATTATTTTATTTTTCATCATTCTTTTTTTTTCTTTTTTAAGCAACTTAACTGATGGATCATTGAGGCAGAAATAACTATGTACAGCTTTAAAAAGTACCTGTTAACACTAAACTACAGCAGATTTGTTAAAGTATGGAAACTTTTGATAACGTTCTGATTATAAAATGGACACTGAGATCACAAACGTCCATATTTAACCCCTGTGTGGTCTGTAGCTCCTTTTTGAGCCCAAATCTTTTTTCCTCTGATCATTTTAAGATGAACTTTCACAGAGTTCAGAGCAATTTTCAGGAATTTTGTCCCTCTGCATCCTTCATACATACAAGAATCAACATTCCTAATATGTTTATTGGTGTTTTATGAATATTAATACCAACCGTTGGCGTGCAGGATACAAATGGACCCCTCATGGAGCAGAATGGTCCCAGTTTTGTCATTTTTGGCTCTATAAACTGACTCATGCACACACCATCAATGATTTGAACTTTCACAGCAAGCATTGAATTAATCAAATTCCTTAAAACTGACCACTATGTGTATTGTGTATTGGTGATGTTACAGGAAAAATGTATTTTAAAATGTCCTCCACGTCCCTAAACAGCATAATCTCTGAGTTCTTTCTGACCTGCGAAGAGAAATTTACTAAAGTTTGAATCGCAAAAATATTTATGAACAAAGACAGAGCAACATTGGAAGCTAAATTGAGTTTTTTTAGGGGGATTAAGATGATTTTAGGGTGCCTGAAGCACCTCTAAATAAGGTCTAACAATGTTTTTAGAGTACGCCGTACTGATGCTGAACTGATGCATTGTAAAGAGGCAAAAACAAAGCAGGTAGTTGGTAAAAGTCCAGCGAAACATTTTGCGTGGACGGATCATTTTGCGAGGCGGAGGTTGATTTGGATGACCTCGTAACTCAGTGTTAGTGGGTTCCTGGACCCTGCTGGATTTCCTCCTCCACAGACTGCCCGGATACGTCCAGCGCTGTAGCTGTGCGCTGGGTCCATCCTTTCCAAAGGGACTCCGCATGCAGAGAAAAATAATGAATTGGAAAATCAAAGAGTTCACCCAAAGAGCCAGGAGCATAAGTAGGGAGTTGGCACTGCTTGTTAAGCATGGCAAGACGAGTTTTAGCACCCTCCCCAGAGCCTCAGCCTTCAAACCTCGGTTCACATCCCGCCGTTCGCTGCAGCTGCAGGCCTACGGCTCCTCGTGCTCCGCTATGCTGAGGCCATTGCGGCTGGAGATGGGCGAATCCACCCACGACTCAAACCCCCACACTCTGCCGTCCTGAGGAGCTGGACGGCATTTTCGCTCCACCAAACTCCAACCTGAAATTCCACCGGGTGCGCTCTGTTAAAAACTGGTTTTGACTCCGAGAAACCTGGTGTTCTTTTGTGGTGTGGGTTGTGACGTCTCAGGAGCCCCATGATTTTAACTCTGGGCCATTGAGGGAGAACATGTGGATTCAGATTGTGTTATAAGTCAGCATTTGGTTTTACTTGGCTGAGCTGTATTAAACACAGTGTAAAGTGTTGTAAAGTGTAAAGTTCCAAGAATAATGCGGTATGTTCCTGCAATGGTTAATACTAAAATGTAGACGCTCTTTAAACCACATATTTTAACATTAAAATAGAACTGTTATTATTATCAGTGAGTTTTTAAATATAATATTTTACTAAAAAATGATTATTTCTGAAAGCTGGGATAGGCTCCAGCATCCCTGTGACACCATTGGTAATAAACGGTGTATAAAGAAGATGGATGGATTATTATTTCTGATTAAGATGTCAAATTCCACTTCTTTCATTCTTTAGAAGAAAAGTTGTTGTAGTGGTTTCATGTTCTGCTTGATACATGATACATTTGTGACTTTTCAGAGAAGCCAAGGGAGTGGGTTAAAATTTTGTAAGAAAAGAGGAAATGGTTTTGAATTGTTAATTTTCATAATCAATTAACTTCCTCCTTAAGTTGAAATTGTCGTTGTAGTCTGATGTATTCAACATCAGACTTCTAACTGATCGGAGTCGGTATGTTAAACTTTGTATAACCTTTTGGTCATATGTTTTTTATTTTGCTTTACTTGGTTTTCCTGCTTTCTGTTTCTCATCTGTCCAAACCACTGAGAGCCTCGTTTATTTTCCAGGCTACGTTTATCGGAACTGCACAGAGAACGGATGGTCCGACCTCTTCCCGTCCTACGAGGATGCTTGTGAGTTTGCAGAGGATACGGAAGCAGAACGAGAGGTAGAGGTTTCTACCCAGTACTTTCACGTAGTTTTCCCTTTCAACCCACTAACTATGTCTCTCACTGAATCTCTGCCCTGTTCTTTGCCTGAGCTTCATTTTGCTTTATCATAAAAACAAAAGTTTTGGAGAGTTGTGTCATTTTGCACCTCCATTATTTGAGGATCCAGTGAGTGTGGGGACTTGAGCCGACAGCAGTTCATATACAGTAATGACCTGCTGTTAGAGATTTAATTACTATGCTTTCAACTCCACCCACTGTTACATTCATATAAATACCCACTAAATTGCTATTCTAATCTGCTGCTGGTAGAACTGACAAGCATCAGCCTGTGCTCTTTTGAGCTGCTGCGTTTATGCCTTTGCTGAAGAGCAGAAAAATGTCAAATGTTTCTGATGCCATAAACACTAAGAACTGAACCAGCAGCTAGAGGACCAAAGTTTTGCTTCATGTTCCACAAACATCCTCAAAAATCCTGCCTTATCTTTGCTGTCTTACTTCCCAAGGTGGCGGAAACCAAATCATAGCACATTTAAGGAACAGCCCCCAATGTTTGTTTTCCCCATGAAATTAATCTCTTTACGCTTTTAAATGGTTTTTATTTGGCTTGATAGCTCTAGTATTTGGAGCTGGGGTAGACTGAGGCCTTTTTAATGAAAGGAAAACTTTAAATGTAACATGTGAGAACCTCTTTTTAATCCCATGGCTACTCTGAGTAAAGAGTCTGTATCAGTTTATCTCTGCTTGTTTTCTGATCATAGAGGTATCATAACTGAGGGATTTGTTTCTTTCTTGTCTTTTACAGACAACATATTTCTCCAACTTCAAACAGGTGTACACTGCCGGCTATGCTACCTCCCTCATCTCCCTCATATCAGCTATTTTTGTTTTCACAGTCTTCAGGTAACGCTCAGAGTTTCCAGTCGACTCTCACCTGTGAATTTGCTAAATTGTCCAGACATGCAGGGTAAAATAAAAGGCTTTTAAGTACGGTTCTTCATTTCTGTAGGAAGTTTCACTGCACCAGGAACTACATCCACATCAACTTGTTCCTCTCCTTCATCCTGAGAGCGAGCGCAGTCTTCATCAAAGATGGAATTCTTTTCTCTGATGAAGACCTGGACCACTGCTTCATGTCCACAGTGAGTGTGCCGCGTCAGCATCCCCCGTGAAGAGCTCCCATGCTCTGCATACACAAAACCCGCTCCGCCATTCATTCAGAAACCTGATTCCATAAAAGCAAAGCAGGTGAAAGCGTAATCGGCGCGAACAACTAAGAAGTCTGAGCATGTCGTCAGGATTACAGTGTCTGCTCCTCAGGAAAGACCCAAAAGAGCTTATCACAGAGAGCGAGAGAGAAGGGGATGAGTGAGAGCGAAGGGTATGAGTGAGAGTGTTAATGATGACTGTTTCTCTTCCTACTTTTCTGCTGATGAAGCTGCAGCACAGAAGGTAAGTGTCCCGCTTGTGTGTCTACGAGGGATCAGCATCAGCACTCTGTGACTCATTTAGAGGGGAAGTGAGGCGGACGCAGAGGCTGATAAGACACCAGAAAGCTCCTCTATCCATCAAAACAAAGAGGAAAAATGAGAGAAAATCACAGTGGTGATGAATGGATGAGGAGATGACAGAGGAAAAGGCTGAAATTACTTTAATTTCAAGATATCAGCTTCTTAAAGAAATATTTTCATTGAAGATATTTGCATACTCAAATTCAGACTCACGGGTAGAGATTAAATATAGTTAATAATATAAATTAGACAGACAACAAAAAATAGCTTTGGAGCAGAAAAATTAACAATCCAACATAAATCCAAGCGGAAACTCACAATGAAGGTGGAAAATAAAGCACTGAGACGATGATAAACTGAACAGAAGATGAGGAAATAGCTAACTACAAAGATAACTAGAGGGTACAAATCCTGAGGAAGGGGCTAGCTAACATAATAGAGTTAGAAGAATATAATAGAGTTACCAGTAATAGAGTTACCAGCTGGAACAGGAGAGCAGTAGGAATAGCAAGAACCTTTATTTGTTGATCCAGTCCAAGAGGTAGCATCAAAATACTGCAAAGCCATGAATGGTTGAGGGCCAGTATACATGCAGGATGTTCTGGTTCTTTATGACCCAGCCAGAGGCCACAGGTCATCTACTCTCTGTTCCCAGAGCCAGAGCTAAATCTGGAGATGCAGTGTTTAGTTTTCATGCTTCTAACTTGTGCAACAAACTCATCTGTTTTAAATCCAGGTTAAAAACTTTTGTATTATCTGCTGCCTTTCATCAATGCCTTTTGTCATTTGATCTCTTTCAGCTTTCCTGTATATTGAAATTATTTGAATACATCTAAAGTTTTTTAATGGTCATTCATCTGAAACATACAAATTAACTTGCCTTGCCTGTTGTAGGCATTGTTGCGACACAATGCTCTTGTTTCAGTTCATCAGGTAAGCTTGGTTAACCTTTTTTTAAATTATTTTGTCTGGCAGACCTCCTGTAAATCAGCCGTGGCCTTCTTCCAGTTTAGTATACTGGCCAACTATTTCTGGCTCTTGGTGGAGGGGATGTACCTGCAGACGCTGCTTGCGCTCACCTTTGTCTTCCAGAAGAAGTACTTCTGGTGGTACATACTCATCGGCTGGGGTTTGTGCTTCAATCTCTGCCACTCGTCTCTCTTGATGTGGCTTATTCCGCCATGTCTGTCTCTGTCCCTTGTTAGGGACAGCTCCACTGTGTCGCTTTCTTAATGACCAGCTCGCCTTGTTTGCTTCTCCCAGGTCTGCCAACAACAATCATAACAGCCTGGATCCTCACTCGAAACTTCTATGATAACAAGGGGTGAGCTGCTGTTGCTGAAAGATCAGAGATGATGCCTGAAATACAGAGACTATAAATACCTTCTGAATTTATGCATCCAACCTCTGAGCAAATGGGGGCATTAGAAGAGGCTTAAATTCTCCTGCTGTATTTGTTACTATTTGCTGATAGAGGTTTAACACAACTGCTGGAAATTGGTTCGAAACTGGGGGTACATACAGATTACTTTCTTAAATTAGTAAAGAAAAACGATATATTTATAGATAAAAAGAGACTAAAATGGTAGAACTTGCTACAAAGAAAAGAAATGTATAACTGAAACATAAATGAGGATTTGACTGAGGACAAATTATACCCCAAGACTATATTGGGAACAGAATAAAAGCCCAACTGAGAAAGATAAGCAAGCATATATATTGACACAGTCAAGCAAAGAAAGACTTTGGATATGCATATTATGGAGGTTGCTACCAGTTTACTTGCCATAGCCTAACAATCCAAATGGGACTATCAAGCCAATTCTCTCTATTTTCCGGTAAATAAGTTCTTTTTACACTTCTGTTTAAGCAGTGTTGTAAGATATTCAAATTATTACAACATCTCAAGGGAATTTGATAAATGCAGAGATGGGATTTGTCAAGTCAGAGTGGAGTTTGAATTCTATTTTCAGTCACGGTGCTAAACTAACCCTACAGGCAGCTTAAAATGTGGTAATGATATAAATATTCCCTGAAGGACCCATTAAGAAAAACAAATCCTTACTAAACTGGAAGATTGCCAGTTACCAAAGCAGGAACTTCTGTTAGCTCCATGGCTAGCTAGATCATTTAAAAGCAGAGTTTTACAAGTCCAGCTAAAAGTGGTCAAAGTCCATCCTTAAAGCTAAATCCACAAGTTTATTCATGTAAATTTTTTTTCTTATTTTTCAGTTATAAAACATATTAAATAAACCCATTTGATTTTTAACTTTTACTTTATTATATAAACATTGTAAAGTATTAAATAAAAATGACAAAATTGTTCAAATAAATACATTAAAATCTTTAAATACTTGAAACCAAAACCTTTTCAGTTGTTAAGTTTTCTTTTTGCAACATTTTTGTCTATTGTAAAAGATTAGTTATGAAAAACATCCAATAATAAAGAAAAATATTTTTTCATGCGTTAACTTACCTCAAGTCAAATGTTAATTCTTTTTTTTTTGCCTTAGCAAAGGATCTTTTCCTGTACGTCTGTAATCCTGTACGTTTTTCGTTCTAGCATGAAAAATTAGAAAAAAACTTTTTGTGTCTTATCAATCAAGGATGTTACATATACTGAAAGAGTTTCTATCTTGTCAGGGTAGCCATTTCCATTAAATTAGTCATATTTATTGTAAAGTTAATGAGCAAAATGATTATGTTCAATACATGAAGAGCATCTGTTTTTTCAGAATACTTTTCTGGCTTTGAAACATTTGTGTGCTTCATTAAGAGTTCCGAGAAAAACTCTAGACTTGACAGACTCTTGTTGTTTATGGTCTTGTTGTCCTGTTGTGTGTCTCAGGTGCTGGGATGACACAGATGTGGCGTTCATCTGGTGGATCATAAAAGCCCCAATAACTGCATCGCTACTGGTGAGTACAGAGCAGTAAAGTGGGAGATATTGGAGGATTATAAGACTCCTCAATCGTGGAGCGCCTTGCATTTTGACTCTAATAATGTGATCATATTAGGGATAACAATAAAAAGCCAATAGAGGTTGATGTATTCCCAAAATGAAAGCCTGACCAGTTTTAAGATAAAGCAATTATTGTTTAGTTTTTCCACTGGTGTGTTTTAGTGTTTTATTAGTAAAGAGATTATAGGTGGGCTTGTGTCTTTTTACCACACTCACACTGAGAACAAAACATTTTACTTCCATTTGCGGCAGGAAAGATTGCTCAATATTGTGTCAAAATTGAAGGTGATAACTTTTTCGTGCAGGTAAACTTCATCATTTTCATCAATGTGATCCGTATTCTGGTCCAGAAGCTGAGGTCACCCGGAGTGGGAGGCAACGACACCAGCCACTTCAAGTGAGACCGAACAAATCCCGCATTAATGAACCCATAGATGCACCCAAACAGGGAGGATTAGCATGTGTGTGTACGTGTGTGTGTTTGTGTGTGTGCAGGAGACTGGCCAAATCCACTCTGCTGCTCATCCCTCTGTTTGGCATGCACTACATGGTGTTCGCGTTCCTCCCAGAAAACACAGGAGCAGAGGCTCGGCTCTTTATAGAGCTCGGTCTGGGATCCTTTCAGGTACTGAACAAGACAAGACTCAGATCCAAAGCTGAATAAGAATCAACTTCCAACAAACATCTAATGTTTTTATGCTTTAAAGGGATTCGTCGTGGCTCTGCTGTACTGTTTCCTGAATGGAGAGGTCAGTAAAATCTGTACCACTCTCTTCCAGGTCCATCTTTGAATCCTGTATATTATACACAGATCCCACTGTGACTTATCAGATTTAGAACTCGTTTACTGTCTTAGGTTTAAGAAATAAACTTGGTGTAGCATGTAGAGTGTATTATCCTCACCCTGAGGCTCTGGAAAGCAGGTATAACTCTTTTGAAGTAGTTACAGGATTCAGTGACATCGAGGAAATCTGTCTCTGTGCTCTTCATTTCATGACAGTTACCATGTTGCTTTAGGACTCAATAAGAACGAAGACTGTTCTTTTTGTTAGATTTAACCCTGTTTAAAACTCAGGCATGGATACGATTAGTTTGTTCTGCTCTGCATGTCACACTCTGGAACGCTAAAGCTAGATTTTTAGGGTTTAAAGTCCAAAATGGACTTGTAAAACCCAAGGAGCAGCACGCAGAGAAGTTTGACAGGTATATGATAAAAACAACAACACAGAAAACTCTTAGAAAAAATAGAAAATGCAGATTAGTCAAAATGTAAGTCAGGGTTTGTATGCAAATAAATGACTGCATGGCAAGTACATGAAACACCTTCTCTTCTGTCCTCTGAATCCTATTTCCTCCTCTCCCTCATCTTAGGAGTTTTAAAAGCTGATGGCTTTAAAACTAAGTCTATTTAAGGCATAGGACCCACCAGATGAGTTTATCCGTTCTGGATGAAGTCACATTGTTTCAGTTCGTTATCATGGGTTAAGGGTTACCACGTTCCTGCACACTGAGAAAACTCTCAGAATGGATGGTTTAATCGGGCAAATGTGACAAAAGTCTTTTCTCTGTGTGCATTTTCAGGTGCAGGCCGAGCTGAAGAAGCGCTTCTGGAATTGGCAGACCGAAAGCTACCTGAGTTACAGCAAACGACGGCGTACGCTGTTCAACGAAAGCAGCACCGTCACTCAGATATCCGTCCTGGACAAATCCAGCCCCAAAGACCAGCCGGTTTCAGAGGCGCACGCCATCACGCCCAGCAACGTGTCCGCCGTCTGAGGGGGCGCCTCACAGCCGAGTCCTTCACCGCACATCCGCTTCATATTTCACAGAACGAACCACAGAGCCTGATTGTTGAATGTTTAAGGTACTTTGTGACTTTTCTATGATTTTTTTGCTGAACAAATATGAGACCTCGATTCTTATTCTACGATACAGAGATTACAGTGTTTCAAAGGCAGGTATGTACTATATCATCTGTATTTTTGCTTGCTCACAACTTCAGATCCTCCAGTTTCACAGAGTATGTACAGTATGTCACACAACTTTTTATTCTTTCAGAAATAGCAGCGGGTCATCTCTATTTTATTAAGCCGAGATATTAAGTCTGCTGTTTTGTGGTTTAATTGACATGTTTGTGCTCTTTTGTTGACATTGTGACATGTGCAGCTGGTCACAAATTAAAATATGAATCAGAAAAATGTAGTTTTCCTGCTTTTGGTCTCCACAGTCAGGAGCCAGATGTGGAACCAGGCATGTAAAGAAATTCTCCACTTTTAAAACAAAGAAAACACAGAAAACCATCTGGTTCCTGAACTCTAAATTAATATTGCCAGTTTCCCTCAATATTAAACTCTAATTCGACAATGGTTCTTACTTTGGAACTAGTTTTCATGTGGATGTGCAACACCAAATTAAACAGGACACCAGGGAACACGGAAGACATGGAAGAGGGTTAAAGGCCAAGAAAGAGCATGTAATGCCAGATAATGTTTAAATTAGAGGTACCTGCAAAATATATTTTTAAAGACACATTTTGTATCATGAATTAGTCTTCAAATCATCATGCCTTCTATATTCTGAAGCACTTTTTTGGCTTCTTTGCAGAAATAATTTTCACTGTTGACTCTATTAAAGGCATAGCACACTAATTGGGAATACATTTAGCAGGAATTACTCAGAGATGGATATTAAAAGGCGGGGAGACATACAGCATCGAATAACAATCTTTAGCTTGTTAACAGGACAGGAGACAACATTTAGCTTCTGTGCATCCATCCTTCATCTGCCTCCTCTCTGGTCTGAACACACATCCACAGAGCTCCTGGTCCTCAGCCAGCTCCTTAGCTCTTCTGGGGTGACGCAGAGACGTTCCCAAGTCTCCGAGCTCACCAACTGTTCCAACCAGACGCCGCCCCGGTCCATCTGTCTTATTTCTACTCGTAAACAAGACCCCAACATTCTTCGACTCTTCCCCATGAGTCTGTAACCCACTCCCAGCTTCTTTTCCAGTCGGAGGCCGTGACCTGAGACTGGGGGTTGATAGTTCTTGAAGCTTCTAAGTCAGTCTACTATTCAGGATATATCAGGATCCAGATTCCCACTCTTATCTGTTTCTGTCCAGTTTTCACAGGTAATACTCTTCTGGGTTGCTTCTATTGATCGGCCTGTGATGAATGACTCATACAGGCAGCATTAGACGGCTGTATAAAAAGGGAACCATTTACAGAGTTTTGTAGATGCTTCACAACTAATTATGAAAGTTAAAAATGTTCCCTATATTTAGGGAGTTTTGCCTTTTTTAATCCAACTTTTCTCAAGTATTCAGAATGTTTAAAACAAACCGTGAAAAGTCGTTTGAAACTGTTGTTACGACAACAGCAAACAGGTTTCCATTCATATGATCCATGGAGATCTGTCTCAGTACGATGTCTGACGTATGGTTTCCGATGGATTCCTGTGTTAAATGTGTCCGATTGAACATCCGCATGCAATATGTTGCACAGTGCATTGGCGCACATCTGGAGCACTAGACTGTAAAAGCTACACATCTGTCGGATTATTGTTTTACAGTGTTTGAGTGAATGTGAGCTAATTTGAGCTGGAGTGTTTTTCGATGATGTTCTTCTCTGCTCCCTCTACATTAAATTATTAGCCGAGGAGACATTTTATTTGCTTTGTTGGTGTTTTCGCTCTGTAGACATTTCTGTATTATACGTTGAATGTAGTTTTATTATCATAACATGGAAGAGTATCGAAGTTTGGGGGAAATTGACTTTTTGCCTTTTCATGCATGTAAATATGTACAGTATAAGTACACAGATATTGACCACAACAGTGCCTTTTCCACCCACTCTGTCGATGTATAGTTCAGGTTTACCTGTGTAAATGTGTGTAACCGAGTCTTATTCTTGTGAAAAGATAACAAAAAATATGCTTCTGTGTTGTGTTGTGATTCAAGAGGCATCAGAATATTTTACCCATTTGATTTGATCTGCAGAAAGCCTCTCACGATTTCTTAAATTTGAAGTTTAGATCTGTGTCATTTATAGTTTCAAATGTTTTCTCTTGTGAGTGTTTCTCTTCCAGGTTCCAGTTTATGATTTGCTGTTTACTTTCTCTGACTTGAGGTGAGATTAAACAATGAGGCTGCTTTTTCTGCCACGAAACCATCTAAATCTGTTTTGTTTTGTCTGTCAGCTTATCTCTGTTTAATGCGTTTGGATGTCAGAGGCCTTTTGTTTTCTACACAGAGAACGGTTTACACAGTTTACAAATCAGGTATTACAGAGTCCATCTTCTCCCAATAGCCTTTACAGCTGTGTTTTTCTGGCCTTTGGACATGTTGGGAAGTTTGATCCTCAGTCAACACTGAGAGGCTGTGCTGACTTTAACTGTAAGGGATGTACTCACATCTAGTGGAGAAAATAACCAACTGCAACCAGCTTGATCCCTCCACTTTAGAGTTTTGAGTTATTTAGTCCCTCATTGTGGATCATGTGGCTCCAATTGACTGCTGATGCTACTTCTTTTGACGGGGCATATTTTTACTTAAATGGAAGCACAGATAATTTGATCCTGGTGTGAAAAGCTGGGAATCCTCCCAAACACACAGGCCAGTGCCCCCCTGTGGACTGTATTAGCTGTTTTTGCTTTTCAAAAGCACCTGAAACAAAATCCTGATCGCTTGAATCAGCTCTGACAAGCTCACTAAAAAGGGATAATTTCATACTTTTTGCTTCGTAAGCAGTCAAACAAAAGCAGCAATATTAACCACAAACAGCTGAGCCAACAAGTTAAAAACATTTATTGTGGATACTTTCAGAATTTACAAAAAGACAGAGTGATGCAGTGGAAGGGAAAAATGAAAAAGGAGGAGCTCGTGAGCGTAAAGAAGCAGCTTACGTTACATTCAGCCCTCAGAGCTCAAACGATGACCCCCCTTTAGTCATCTCTCCCTGGTTCAAACAGGGGATCTGTACAATGACGCATATCAATATTACCCCCACCCCAAAATAAAAGAAAGAAGAAGAGTCAAAAAGAAGGAGTTCTCATTCAGAGTTCAGCAGCTTTGATGGCACTGTGCTTTCCCTCATGTCTGTGAAGTATAACATTCAAAGGAAAAGCGTTTAATGGGATTTGAGCTACAAGTCGGCAGAACTGTTCACAGTTGAAACCTAGCATTGGTGTTCTAGCTCATGGTTGGCCTCGTGCAGGAGGACACAGCTCAGATTCCCTCAGCGGCCGAAAAAGCTGCCTTGTGTCACATCGTCAGTCCAAATGAGATCAATAAAAAAGCCCACATGCATCAGCCTGGAAGAGAGGCGTTACAGGAGGCTTTATGCTCTTAGCAGACAAGCACCGTCACCACGAGAAAAAGGAAGAACAAATGATAAGAAAACAAGCAGCGCAAAGTCTTTAAATGACTGCTATTCACTTTGAAACACAGACTTCATTTACAGCGTACAACTGTTGCAGCTTCTACATCAAACTGCTGTTTATTTAGTCACAAAGGTAGGCTATAGACCTTTTGAACATTTCATCTAACTACTTCATAGCTCAGAACAACTGACTCAAATAATATTCATCCTTATAATTACAGCAACATCTTTGTCTGACATCAACATCGTACTGGCAAAATAAGGCTCCAGCTCCAGGAGGGGACCACCAGCGGGAACGAGCACAAACACAGGGTCAGAGCTAGTTTTGTGACCAGGTGAGATTGTCGTAATGTTTTTAAATGAGGTGAACCAGAGCCAAGATGATGATTGTCCAGCCACTTTCTCAAAGAAGTCAAACAGGGCCCCCTTATGGCTGCTGTAGGACCTGCTCTGACCCAGGGCACGGTGCAACAGCAGGGCCCCACAGTTTCTGCTCAGCCCTTCTCTCTTTGACTTTTCCTGCTCTGGACTCTGAAGGGAGAAAAATGCGGACGGCTGCATACACAAACACCAAGAATGCTTAAGTTAAGGGTGAAAAATCTTCCTTTTGTGGAGATAAAAACAACAGAGCCCGATCTGGACGTCTCAGTTCATAGGAGGGCTGCAACTATTTCTTGTTTATATTCTCAGCTAAAGTGAAAAATAGAACGACCCATGTAAAATGTTTGTCATAACAAGTCCAGAAATATCAATTCACTCATGCAATGGCTTTCTGAAGTAATTGTGTGTAAATTCAAACTAGCAGCTAGATTATTTAAGTCTTCAGTGTTTTGTATATTTATCCTTCTCTGTGGTTTTTAAACTCCAAGCAGTTGATTTTTAACCCAGAATTCCACCAAATGATGTTTAAGACAAAGAGAGAAAGAAACGGAACGGAAAATCAAATCAAATTATACATTGTTCTGAGAAGCTGTAACTTCTATACACTTAAGAAAGAACTGAGACATTTATCAAGAGAGACACTTTCAGTTGGCAAGCAGAAAAATCTCATATTTTCACATATATTAGAGAATTTCAGATAAAGAAAAACATTGAATGCATCTGGAAATAGTAGAACTAAAGCATTTTTAAACTGTGTATAAGTCATGTAGATTTCTGTCAATACACCCAAACAGCACTTCCATTGTCCAGATGTCCTGCTCACGTTTAGAGACAAGTTCCAATTCTTCGAAGGCCTCCAGGTTTGACATACTGATTGAATCATTAAAGCACTTTGATGAACCCCTTTCTTAACTTTGCAGAGTCCGTTTTACATGAAAAGACACATTTTTGAAATCATGAACAGAAGTCAGAATGCTTGTTTTGTGCTTAAAGGCACTTCTGGAGACACAAACGTTGGGATTCAGAACAAAGGAGTAATCTGTGGTGACATCAGCTGCAAAGCTTTGCAGACAGGAACGGCCGTGCAAAAAAAAACCCTGTTAAGAGAGGAATAATCTATCTTTGGATGGAGAAAATTAGACATCCCCCTCCTAAAGAAACATCCATATGAGTGTGCTTGTTTCCGAACATTAAAGACACAAACTGCAGAAAGACTCATGAAAAGTGTTGGATTAGCTTTCTCCAGAGAGAGATCAGAAGGTTTTGTCCGGGAAAAAACGGTTTGTGAGGTTTGATCTGATACCAGCACAATGTTGGAGTTGCTAGAGGCTCAAAAAACAGCCTGTTCAACACCAGGAAAACAAGCTCGAAACCCAAATAAAATAAGAAAAAAAACGAATAATGGAAAAGAACATGGAGCAAGTTCAGTTTCATGCAAGCGGGTGAACTCAAAACGTGTCAGTATCATTTTCATTGACATTTTCTGTACGTTTTCTGGACGCTGTGATCTCCAAAGTGTCCTCTGTCCAGTGCTGAGGTTTGAAAAGAGGAATATTTCAGGGTCGTAGTCACCCAAAGATGACTATCTTTTTGGCTGCTCACGTCACTGTAAGAAATGTCCTTCTAATGGATGTTTTCCACCCCCACATTCCTCAATCTGGTTTGTCTAAGATCAGTCACAGCTTGCACAGGAGACAATAACACTGAGGTTTCAAACACAGTCACATCAGGAATAAAACACATAATGGTCTTTTTTTTTAGCTCTGAAACTGTAGAGACTGACTGGGGATTGTTTAAGGAGTCCACATGTTGGCTACAGCCTCTTTGGAGTTCCTTATCTAGTACAGATAAGGTAATGGTCTTCATTCCCTTAAAAAGTCATTCTAACTATTTTAGTCTCCGTATATTTTCCTTTAAAAGGTCCCACCAGGTGTTTAGTGCTGCAGCCTCATAATGTTTGATATTCAAAGCCTCCAAGCTCTACAACAACTATGTATTCATTTAACCCCATTTTTAAGAAAGGTTTGCGTTAAAAAGCCCACGGAACACATTTCAGCTTCTCCAAAGCCACAAAAGACCTCACACAGCTAGGCAAACATGAGGAGAAATCACTTTAAATTACAAAAACAGCCTGGATATTTTTCTATTTACGGAGGAATGCAGAAGTTAAAGTCTAAAGACGTTTTGACTGACTGGAATGATCCTTTGTGCTCCGATACTCTAGCACCAGACGCCCTTTAACACCAACGCCATATATGTACACGCAACAGGGCTCCTTTAACGCCATTCAGCCCAGAAACACCAGATTCCCTTTGTCATTTCGCCTTATGTTTTAGTTTTTTTTTCTGGAACAGATGGATTTGGCACATTCGGGGTTCAGACGAGAGGCTGCTCGGGGTCGGTGGAGTTGAGTTGGGTCTCCATCATGGTCTCTTCCGGGTAGGGGTTTGGGTACGGGTTGGTGAGGCTGGTCATTGGGATGATGGTGGGTTTGGGGCCGGCGGGGTCCTCGCTCAGGTGGCCGGGGTCTCGGCCTGCAGGCTGGACATCCGGATCTGGGAGCTGCTCTTGCTGAGGATGGACAGCTGCGTGCCCCCGTTCACCCCACTGCTCGCCAGCGAAGGATGCCGGTGCTTCAGGTCCACAGCAAAGTACCTGTTCACCGTCCAGCTGCGCCATTTCCTCTTGATCTCCGATTGCACCTTGAGGGATATACTTCACAAGGTCATTATTAATGGACCTCGCTGGAAGGAGACTAATTTGAATTCCCTGTCTGTACATGTGAATGTGCTGCCCATGAGGCTCCTACTTAACCCTCTCTAAATGAATCCTTTCAGATCAGAGCGAGCTCAGTGAGTTTTGGCTGTTTTGTGAACATAATAGGAAAAAAATACTAGAACTACTACAACTACTTTTTATGCAACATGACCTACACAATGATGTATATTTTCTCCTTTTTATCAGACATAGGAAGCCATTCTGCTCCATGAGGGTCCATTTGTATTACAATAAGACCAATGACTGGTACAAAAATGTATAAAATACCAATAGATGTATGAGGACTGTTAACATTTATTTAGACCAAAGGCTGCACACACAGATGTCTTTTACCAAAATCCCTCCCTCTTTTGACTGCTGTTCAGCAAGTTTCTCTGCTTTCACATACATGATTCCAATTAATGTGCCAATAGAAGGAATAGGTCCAATTGATCAGAATCAGGTGTGTAGAAGCAAGAAAAACTCTAAAAGCTGCAGGACAGCAGCCCACAGAGGAACATGGTTTGACACATATGTACCAATGGCTTAAATAAAGGCAACTGGACTTGTTTTACATGGATTTTAGGCCATAAATTATCATAAATAATACCATTTCTCTGTGCTACTGCACCACCTTATGGTCAAAATTGTATTTAAAAAAGAAACTGTGAAATAGAATAAATGTATAGTCATGAACAGAATATGTAAATATGTACTTTTGTTGAAGAATTAAACATACAAAAAAAATACAATTACAAAAAATAATCTAATAAATAAACTCATCTGTCATATATTCTTGTTTAAAATGACAAACTCAAGCTGACATGCAGTCTTTGCTGTGTAATCTACCAATCAGGTCTGCCTCCTTCCAATCTTATTTGTTGGAATTGTTGCATAAATATAACGAAATTAGGAAAAAAACAGAAATTCACTGGATCAGTCTCTCAGTAAATATATAAAAGTGCCAAAAATAATTCACATTTCTACTCTAATTTCCACCTACATTTCTAACTAATAGCCCATCTGTATACTTTACCCCATATTTATAATTTTAGTGAGCTCTTTAACCATTTATTTGGTTTATTTATTCTTTTTATCCTTGCTTTTCCCTTCAAATGTATTTTTTCTATATTTAAAATATTTTAGAAAGTCACATTTCTGTTTCCTTTTTCCCCATTTTGCCACAGGATGACTTTTTTAATTTCTTCTTTCTATATTTCTCATTTATACTGCAGTTTGCTTATTTACTCAGAAATTAGGCATAAATATCTATTCAAATCACCAAAAGTACAATTACAACCCAAGGCATGAGCAAGCTGAGAGGTTGTTTTGCTTGGATGCAAATGGAATGATGGAAACACTTTATGTAGTCTTCAGTGTAACGCTTTTGCATATTTTGTCAATATTAATCAATTCATAAAATCAATTTTCCAATTTATCTAAATGAGTTTATTATAGGCCTGAATGGCAAATAATTTGGTTTTTTTTTAACTAAGTACACACAATTGCTTTGTTTTTGGAGGCTTGGGGCCTCACAACAGCAGCATATGGAAGCACTTTGGATTTTACACAGAAACAGTTTAGAACAGTTTGACAACTCTTTACAAAACATTGTAAATCTTAACCATAAAAAAAATTGCTTCCTGCTAGCTTCTCACCAAAGTATGCACCAGAGGATGAATATTTATGTGAACTGCTATTAAGAGCTTATTTAAGGCTGGGAAGAAGCTAGACGCTGACAAACCAAAGAGATTCACAGGAAGAGATGCAACATAACTCTTTTTAACTTCATCTAAACTTTATTAAACCACGAGCTGCCAGTGTGTGATATAAGAGTTTCATGAATATATCCTCTATTAGCAAAGAGAAAAGCTGTTACACAAAAAACAAATATCGCATCAGCAAGATCACTGAAAACCATGAAACTTCAAGTCAGTTTATCTGAGCAGAAGGAAGGGAGTGAAAAAAAGAATGTAAAAGAGAGGTTTTCTAAACAATACTTTGATTTTTCATCATATCTTTAGGGTTTGTATTTGACTGTCATTATGTAAAAATGTGGGCTCGCCATTATTTAAAAAAGTCAGACAAGAAACATTTATAGCTTAAAATGTTGATTTTCAATTTGATTATAAAAAAGAGAGATTTTATCAATGAGAAATTTGTTTAAATGTTAAAAGAATGGAAAAATGGACCAAGCACTGGAGTAAAAGGAATTTTTATGATTAAAATATTTAGTTCATTAAAGAAATAATAAAGTAGCCTATTCAAAGTTCAGCTTTGACAACTGAATGCTTTTACTGTCTGCCCAAATCTGCACCTCATTCGTTGACATGTTTATTTCATCTGCGTTCCCGTTATTCAAACACACTGATCATTTAAAGTGAGATTTACCTCTCCATTCAGGAAGCAGTAGAGAACGGCCACCACGAAGCCCTGAAAAGACACAAAGAGTTTAGAAATTAGACCAAAATTAAACTCTATGGAAAAATTGTATTATTTCAGCTTTTTTGATCGAGATGCTGATATATCCTGTAGGCAGATTTATCCCTATAACGTTTTTCAAAATGCATTTGGTGAAATTTAGGCACCAGAGGAGCTCCCACCTGGAAGGATCCGAGGCCCAGTTCAAACACCAGACGCTCTCTCTTGCTGACATTCTCAGGAGAAAAGGCAAAGATGGTGTAATGGATCCCGAACAGAGGAATGAGCAGCAGGGTGGAGCGGGCCAGCCGACTGGAAAACAACCCAAACAGCTGCGGGTCAATTCTTCCCTTTTCTCTTTGGACTGGTTTTATGTCTTTTTTGTACATTAATTGTGTCTTTTTTATGTTAGTTTTGTGTCAGTGTTTTGCCATTTTCAGCTAATCGGGAATTCAAAATCAACTCCCCCTTTTTCTCCCAAAATTTCGGCCAACTCTCAGGGCTTTTCTGAGCAGTTACAAATGAATCAGACAGAACATTCAACCATTAAAACTGTCTAGGACATAGATAGTAGATATACAATTTGCCAAACAGAATTTGCCATCAGAAACAATAATGTTCTTTACCATTTTTTTTTTTTTTAGGATGAAAAATGCATTAATTACAATTAAATTCTATTTAAGTGCTGAAAATATAATTTGGGATATTTAGCCCAAATGGTACTTGGTAGGGGGTGCATTTTAGATTAAAAGAACTTACAGGTAAATGCTTGATTCATTTCCACCAATATCCGGAGACTGTAGCTTCTGGACCAGGATGACGATGATGCCAATGAAGAGCACGAAGTTGACCTGCGGACGCAAACGCCATGTGGTTTCAGCCCACAAATGCATCTCTGCACATCTCTGGGGCTGGACCGGTTTCTCACCATGATGGAAGCGAGAACGGGGCCCTTTATCACCCACCAGATGGCGGCGTTGTCGTTCATGTCCCAACACCTGGGGGCAGCGGGACGAGAGGCGGTCAGCACAGGAGCACACAAACCTGGGCTTTAACGGCGATTCACAACCCACCCTATGTCATCGAACTGCAGCCGCAGCCCCGCCCAGATGGCCACGCACACCGTCGGGGTTCCTGCTCAACGCACAGACGGAGCGGTCAGCAGCAGCCCAGCTCTCAGTCTGAGCCCTGACCGGGGAGTCGCACTCACCCCAGCCGATGATGGTGTACCAGTAGAAGTATCTCTTTTCAGGGAAGAAGGTCTCCACCAGCAGGGTGAAGAGATACAGACCCTCAATGAAGAGCCAGAAGTAGTTGGACAGGACGCAGTAATGGAAGAATATCATGACCGCTCGACACTCCAGCTTCAGGAGGACACAGAAGGGGAAGATGAGGGCAGCTCTAGGGGTCACTGGCAGAGAAAGGAGCAGAGGCGTAGGCCACTCACGATGTGCATGAAGCAGTGGTCGCTGTCCTCCTCCGCGTACAGCACGCCGTCTTTGATGAAGACGGAAATGGCCCTCAGCATGAACGACACAAACAGATTCATGTGGATGAAGTTCCTGGTGCAGTGCAGCTTCCTGCGTGGAAACAAAGGCACGGATCTCTGGATCAGGCATGGAAACACCAACTTAGGACTCAAAATGGTCAGAACTTACAGCCTCTCTTCAAGGCTGGACAGTGATCTAAAACTACTGTAATATGGTACTTCTATAATAGAACATGTTAGAAATGTAATGTTCCTGGTGGATAAACCTGTGATCATGTTTTTATTCCCACTCTAACGAGCTGCTCTGACCCAAAAACCTTCAGTTGGTCCGAAAAGCTGCAGCCAGAGTTCTGACGAGAACCAGCAGAGATCAAATTTCTCCAGTTTTGGCTTCACTTTGGTTCTGATGGAGGGTTTTTTCCGGCTTCTGGTCCTGATTTAGGTTTTTTCCTGGTTCTGGTGGAAGTTTCTTCCTGGTTCCGGTGTCAGAAATTGTGTTTAATGTAATTTTATGAGATGGGTTTTTCCCTTTGCTGCTTTTTAACTGTATTTGTTTGACGTTGCTTTGTATAATTACTCGACTTCTGATTATTTCCTCCTTTTAAAATAAAGCTGTTGCTGTGCCTGATTAGTTCTACAAGTTTCAGATTAACATTCATTCCCCTCGTCACTTGAAAAATCTCACCTGAACCTGCACAGGATGACCATAGCGGTGGTGAGAGAAACCAGAGAGGTGCTGTAGCCCACAGTGTAGAGAGCCTTCACCGACACGAAGAACGTGTCCTGAAGAGGAAGAGGAGGCACGTCAGTAAGTGAGCAGCAGGGAGCTCTGAATGAGAAGCAGCTGCACCCAGATGTGGAGGGGGGAACTCACCGGGTGGGTGCTGTTTCCCTCCTCGTACAGGCAGGCATCGATGTAGTGGGGGAAGGTCTCCGACCAGCCAAACTCCGTGCAGTTCCGACTCACCTTCCCAATTTCTGTGGACACATAGCGTTTTTTAATCAGACTCAATCTTTATGATTTTAGCATCTGAAGCTGGGGCGCAGATGTTTATCTGCTAACTACAAACAGCTGGGAAAAGTGAAAAATTAGCCTAATTTCAACGAGAGCAAAATGTGTGCAGAAAGTTAAATAACTTAAAAAGTTTACATGTAATCAACACCAAAATATAAAGTAGATATTCCCTGAAAGAGATCAGCCATTTGGAGCTCTGACTTGTTGATATCAGCTGAAGCATGTGCCAAACAATGTATGGAATAATGATAGTAATAAACAGAAACAGGAAATCAACTCTGAAAATGCCTATTCAGCCTTCTCACAATAAATGATGAGTTGAGAGACGTCACTGGATCTGTTATCACATGGGAAACATTCAATAAAAATAACAATAAAGGGTTTAACTGCCTTTTTCAACTGGAAACACTATTAGAGACAACATCCAGGTCTATAAAGCTGGTTAAGAGACAAAGTGCAAACCTGAAACCTGAAAATCTTAAAGTTAAAAGGAAACAAGACACACCTAATGGAAGGAAATGTCTTTAAAAAATTATGAATCTGTATAATTTCACATGATCATGACATGCTAAACCAAACTGTACAGACATAACCTGTTGCAGAACATTTTAGGTAAGAAGAGCGTCCACACACTGACCGTAGTCTTCCTCGCTGATGAACTGGGAGAAGAGTTCAGGACAGTTGACCTCCATCACCTCTCCGATTTTTGCTGGCTGCCAACAGGTCAGATTGTCCCAAAACCACGGGCAGTCTGAGGACAGGGACACAAACATATGGTCACACTCCTCAGGTGGCATCTCTCACAGAGCAGCTCCCGAGAAACCCTCATGTCCAGCCGGAGTCAGAGGAGAATTTAAGAAAAAGAACTGGAAGTCTCCATTTGTGATATTTTGTTGGTGTTTTTTGATGATTTTTGTAGTTGGTTCACTCATTTCCTGTCAGGTATTTCATGTGAAATTAAATCGTTGATGAGATGATTTAACGAAACATTTTCATCCATTTATGTTTTTCAGCCACTTTCCAACATTTTCCCTTTTGTTTGGTTTATCTGACAAGTCCCTGCATAAATTACAATTGGTTTCAAATTATTCCCCGATCCTGGACATCAGGCATTTCTCCTCCATCCTTTAGCAGCTTTACAGGCTTCCTGTTAAATCCAGCTGTGGCAGCTCACTGCTCACCTTCAGAAAAACAACACCCCGCCTGCATCTTACTGAACGCCCTCACACTTCCACACCCAGCCCCCCCGCCCATCCAGCCCAACTTGGAACCTGGATGGATTTCCAGCAATAATATTCTGGATGAATACAAAGCACCGGCACTGTGGCCATATGAAAAGCGTTTATCACTAAAGACTCTAATTCCAAAAACTAAATTTATGCTGCTGTGAGATTTGATCAAATAGTTGTGACGTATTTCAGAAAGCTGGTGTATGCAGTATTCTAACTCTGATACATTGTATCAATATTATTATTATTATCAAAATTATTAAAGTCTATCAATAACCTACCAAATTCAGAACCGGACTCTGATTCTATCATCTCCATACACTTTTCCTGCTCCCTCTTGATCACGCAGTTGGAGGGGACTTGTTGGTTGGATCCCTGTGAAACAAAGACAAATAAAATACAGTCAAGTAGATGAAGAGCACTGAGGAAGGACCTAAAAATGTGAAATTGAGGATTGTGGCTCCGACCACAGTGTGGGAGAGGAAAAAGCCCTGGGATCTGTTTTTAACCCCCAACCAGTTAAATAAAACATTGCTGAGCTGCCGGCACCCTCCCCATGCCAACTGACCCAGAGGAGGGGAGTTATTCTGGGGGGGAAAGCAGCTGGGTCTTTCAGACAAGCACTTCTTTAGTCACCATGCCATGGAGCTTGCCAGGAGTTGCTTACATCTGTTAAAGCTGTGGAAAGAAGCACCAGAATATCCGAACCAGAGATCAAAGTCAAAGCCACAAGGTGCATTTAGGGACTCAGGCACCCTAGAATGACCCTTATCCTCTGTTCAGCCCAGGTCCTGTCAGGTCAGAAACAGCTCTGGCTGTTTTTAGGATATTTTGGGAAACAGATATCTAAATAGTCATTCATCCGCCTTTTTCTGCAACATGACCAACACCATGATATATGATTCCCCCGTTTTTTTCCAGGAGTGGTGGTCACTTGGAATCCAAATTACACCTCAGTTAGTAGTGGAAAAAAGTTTTTTTCAATAGTTTTTGGTGAAAGTAAAAATCATTGATTGCAAGAGTTTATTGAGCCAGAAATTGACAAAACTGCTCCATGAGGGTCCATTTGTTTCCTGAAGAGGAGAGAATAGCAGAGAAATGCTATTTCAACCGGTTATATGACCGGACCTGAGCTATGACATGTCTGTGCAGGGTAAAGTCTCATGTCTTTGAGCAGGCGTCTGCAGGATGAGACACCATGGCTCTGTTTTATTGGTAAAGAGGTCATTTACCCACTGACGTCAATAGTCTTCACTCTGGTTTATTCACAGAACATTTGTTAGATTAATAGAGATTACTGCTCCTGCCCACTGAGGAGAACGAGCATAAATGTACACGTCTGCAGGATGATTTACAGCCAGCTCTGTCTGTGTTATCCAATTAATGAAGTCTTAAAAAGCTAAAGCACTTCTTATCTGCTACGAATAAAATAATGAGCCAATCAGAATTCAGTTTTCTGCTGTGAGGGACAACAGAAAACTGTTCCTCCTGTTATGGAGGCCTTCAGCATGGATGTGTTACTTCAAATAATTCAATTGAGTTACTTTGAACTAATAAATGAAATACTAACCTCTCTGCTTTTGATTTTAAACATCAAAATGCCTCAGGAAAAAAAACAATACTTTGCTGCCAGAGGCCAGACTGACAAAGATTGTGATTTTCAATTAATTAAATTGAAAACGAATATGCTTAAAGGTGTTCACTCCCATCAGGGACAGCAGAATGTGCTGAAGGTGGTTAGGAAATGGCCTCTAAATGAATTATAATGGACAAAACAAAGCTTGATTTCATGATTTTTCTTACAGTTTAGATTTGACTTGGGTTAAATTAATTGAAAATGACTCTTTAATTCCACTCTCTGGTACAGAACCCAGCACAGGGTCGTTTATTCTTGTAAATCTTTTGCAAATGTTGCCTTTAAATGTGGTCGTGTTCATGGTGTTAGCTCCTTCTTATTAGAAACCTCTGAAACCGACATTTTCTGACACAAAGTCGATTTCCCCTGTCGTTATCGAGCGTTCCATTTTAAGGCATGGCAATTATGTCATATCTGTTACACCATGAATCACATCTCCATGTCTAATTAGGTCAAACTGAGCATGCCCAGCTGGATCCGCTTCACACCACATGTACACGGGCTGCAGCTGTGTAGCGACTGCTAAGTGATCACATGACTGATGGGAGACATCATTAAAAAGCAGCTTAACACTTAAAAATTGTTGTTTTTAACAGTGAAATGGAATTCTAGGTACAGACTTAGTATTGGACGTATTGGCTTATCTTTTTTAAATAAGTAATAATATGAAAATAAAATGAAAAAAATTATATAATCTAATTTAATATTTATTTTTCTTACTTCGATGTTGCTGTTGTTTTGTTGTGTTTTTTAATATTTTGGCCTTTGGCTGATCCCAAAACCTGCAGCCAGAGCCAGTTCTGATGGGGTCTCCTTCCTGGTTTTGATGGAGTTTTCTTACTGTTTCTAGTTTTGATGGAGGTTTATTTCTGGTTCAGTTTTTCTATGGATGTTTCAGGGAAATCTGTTTTCTCAAAAACGAAACTCTTGGAGTCTATTTTTATGGGAGTGAATTTAATTAATTTGGATTATTAACATTTGTATTATGTTATCTAATACTGACTTTTTTTTGCAACAAATTGATTAATAATTTGCTTAAATTGGACTCTATGACATTCACTTAAGATGATTTAGAGTTTTGATAAACTCATAGTCAATACTTCCCTCCAAAATTGGATTAAATCGAGGTTAGTTTTAATATCAACCAATAGTCATTATTGCATCTTCATCCACAAGTAAGTTTATGTTGTTAACCAAAACTGATCTTAAAAAATAAAGTTTGTTGGACATTTGTTTAGACAATTTAAAGAGAGCAGTGTTCCAGTGGTGGAGGGAGTCCCCTGTCTGAGAGCAGAGGGATGGGGATCATGTTCAGGCACAAAAGGAGTTTCCTCTGGGCTTTTCCTGGAGCTGAGGATAAGAGAAAGCTGTTCTTACACAGCAAACAGGTTGGAATGATGCTGAGCAAACAATCAATAAATGATGAGTAAGGCTGCTCATCCATCGTCCTGCCACAAGCTGATGAGTGAATTATTGATGCTGACTCTCCATAAGGTTACTCTAAGTGAATGACTGTACAAGTGTGTGAAAATCAATCCTTGGCGGCTGAATTTATTCAGGAGGAGCTGCACCTGTTCCTGAGCCTGCTGGTTTATTGACGGTTTATCTGCCCATGCAGAGGACGACCCACACGGGCAGACTACCCGTCTGCTCACTTTGAGGTGAACAGTAATGAACCATCACAGATGTTCTGTGGTGGAGATCGAATTTCCGGGGCCTCAAATCTGTGATCCAGATGTCTTTGGGGATCATGTTGAAGGAGACAGGAGTAATTGTAAACATCTGATGCCTAATTCTGCAGAGTTACATCAAAGAACAGCCAAATGCTTTGTAATATCCGAGTCTGAAGACATTAGAACTTATATCTTTGACTTATCAGTTTAGATTGCAGAATCATGACTTTGAATGTCTTTTTAATCCTGCCATATTTATCATATTTGATACATAAAGCTTCTGCATCTAAGAACTTTTGCATGAATCAGTGTTAAAAACTTTTAGCAAAACCCTGTTGTGCACAATCAGATGCACCTGATTACAGCAGGCAGAAGACCACATGACAATAATTTTGACTTATCATACGGTAAGGATGAATATTAAAAAAATATTTCTGCTTATTTTTTCTTTTAATATTTAATCAAATGTCCTAATAAAGATGTCAAAAAGCTCTACTTTTTTTCTTGGATTAGACTTTGTTGGGATAATTACTCTCATAATTAGGAAATTTGGACAAGGGCTCCATTTATTGTGACAGAAAAATAAGAAGGAAAGAAGACTTACCAAAGGCAGAAGAAGGATCAGGGTGAGGGTCAGCGGGCTGACGATGGCAGACATTTTGTTCTCCTGGGTCGGTTTTTCCTCCGAACTTGGAGCTCTAACAGCTGAGCAGATAAACAGGACGGGATGCCGGCTCACCTCAGGGCCTGAAAGGGTTTGGGACAGTCGGAGAGAGGATGTTTTTACCACCTCATCTGGCCAAACACATGCAGTTCTCTCTGCTTTTCCTTCAGCATCAGCCCTTTTTCAGTGCTTGTGTAAATCTCCGAGGAGAAAATCCAAACATCCAAACTTAAAAAAAAGAGTGTTTGGAAAGTCGAACGTCCAACTTGGAGAGAGTGGGTGTTTATGATGAGACTATGGATCATTTCAGTCAAAACATCCTCTAACAGATCAGGTTTCAAGCTTTTTTTTTCACATTTGTGGAGAATTTGTGTGCTCCAAGCAATTCGTGATTTTCTATGATCACACATAGGCCAGAGCCCAGTTTAAATTCATATTCATGTTTCAAAGCAATGATCTCTCATGGGGTTTCTGTAAGGTAAGTCCAGACTTTCTGCCGTCCAACCCACTATGACCCTGCAGAAGCATACATATCATCACCACAGATCAGGTTTGGCTTCCCAAAATGATGAGATTTGCAACTTTTTTTTTTCTTCTTTCCTTTTCCTAAACCAGCTGATTGGACATAAACAAACAATGTTGCAAAATGTACCTGCTAGCATGATTATTCAAGTAAAACACTCCTCAGTTTAGCTTTGAAATGCACTCAGTAGCTGTCATTTCAGTTTAAATAGAGCTCTCTGTTTTGAGTTTTTGAATGACCCATGAGCAGGCATGTGAACCTGTCGCTGAGTCCTGGTGGTGGCAGGCCGGGAGTGTTTGCATGAACAAAGCCAAGAGCTCTCAGGCCTCGTCCCACAAGGGCAACTTGGCAGCTTGGCATGCCTACTCCATCGAAGGCCTGCCAGCAGTAAGCGTTGTCAAGGGCAACAGCTGAGAGAGCCGCTGAGTTTGGATCTGAAGCTGACCACGTGGACCTGGAACCTCCTTCTGCTCCGTCTTCTGCTGCTCTGAAAATAGATCCTCCTCCTTTTTACTGTGAAAAAGTGTGAAAATGCACTAAAAAACTAGATCGCAACCGACTTTGACTATGTGTCAGATCACCGGAGAGGTCATTGTGATGGTTTCAGATGCATTTCTACCGAAAAGATTTCATGATTGCTCTGCTAATTTCCAAGGAAACAATAAAAAGCAACTATGTCTGCCACTGGTTGCAACCCAGGCAGTTAACAAGAGGCAGGAAAAGAGAGTGTTCATAACACTGCAGGGTGAGTGCAGATTCAGAGGTCTGCATCAACAAAACCAGAACATTTACTCTATCTCTGTTCAAGGATGGCTTCCTGTCCTCCTCTCTCAAAGCATCTGTCTCCCCTATCCAGCTGTGGACGTTACTGTCCTCACAGGCTGTCCCTTCAGATGGAGTTTTTTACCTGAACAGCTGGCTTTCTTTCATCAATCCATTGTAGAGGTTCTCACGTCCTCCCTGGGTGGAGCAGCCTCTGTCTGAGGGTGTAAGTGTTTGAAGAAGATGTCTTTGTATTTCTTTAAAACCTGTGCCTAAAATTGCATCACATAATAGGTCCCCCTGTTCTTTTCTCATGTTGCCAGAACAAATGAGCACTGAGCTTTAGCAATGGCCAAAGACAGCTAAACTAAGATATGTTTGGCATTTATCACTGTCAGTATTTCTATAACTTCACAGTTAGGATCACTCACTGCTAACAGATCAATGGTCCAACCAGACGTCTGCTCACAACAACTTCAGTCATTTCACCGAAACTGGCTTCAAGCTATCTAAAAAACTAACTATATATTTCCTGAATGTAAATAAAAATATACCTTTGTACAAACAAACAAATCTCTGTGTGAGCCAGACAAATGTATCTGTTATCATGTCCAAGAGGCCTCAAAAAGCCATCAAATGCCCGGTAGCTCAGCCTCTGGGAACTCCAGGGCAGTTTCAGGCCTTGGAGTATGAAAAAAAGAGATCGCTGCTCCTCAAAAGAAGTCAGTTGGGTTCACGCACTTCTCCTGTGCTGCTTAAAAAAATTCGGATCATTTTATTATTATCATTTTTTTTGCATCTTTGCTCAGCAGCTGCACACGAGCGTGCTCCCCGAGCTGTAATCAAAAGGTTTAATGAGTCTCAGAGGTATTCATGTTCAACACAGGCAGCCTGAGAGTCTGGACTGTTTGGTGTTCCATCTTGTGTATTGAAAACACACACATATGAGCACGCTCACATTTTGATCGCAGCATCAGGTTTATGAATAACCAGCTTGGTCCAACCATGATCCATGTCCACACACTATCAAAAATACTCCTGTTGCGTTGGCAGGGGCCCTTGTAACGTCCTCTGGTAAAAATGTTTATCCACAACAGGTCTGATGTCCAGAAAGACACAAAGTCCATGTTGAGACTGCAACAACGGGCATCAAATGGGCAGATTTGACACAGATTGCCAATTTTCCCATTAGCTAGCATGAATATGTGTAATTTTCTTTAGTTGTTTTAAGAGTAAATTACATTCATTTAACGGTTTAGTTGAATTGAATGATAAGGCTGAAATGTAAGTAAAATGATATACTTCCTATCCTATTAGAGCAGAGCAACCACCTGGACTTGCTTTATGTGAGCAAACAGATGCCCTTAAAGGTCTGATCATTGGTTAAAAAAAGCACCTTTTTTGAACACCTTTACGGGGATTTTTCTACAGTCATGTAAATATGCCTAATATATTTAAGTGTCACCAGATGTCCATCAAATGTGCATCTTTCTACATATTTAACATCAGTTAGCATGAATCTATATCTCTTTTAGGTGTTTAAGGTAAGAATTACAGGAATTGTAATTGATTAAAACAGATAAACCAAATAAAACTTGACAAATAAACCACAAATCCAACGAAAATACAAAATGTTTTGCTACATTCCGGGAAGAAAACACAGATTTTGTCTTCATAATCAAAAAGTTTTCTATTTATCCATGTGAACAGGTTTGGAGAACAATTCATCAAAAGGTGTTTGAGCAGAAATATGGAGGGAAATGTAAGAGGGCCGAGGCAAAAAAAGTTGAGAACCTTGTTGCTGTGATAAAGGAGATGATTCCCCTCAGGAGAGGATGAGTGATTTCTCTCAGAAAACAGCAGGAAACTGAGGAGTGAGGGGTAATGATCACCCACCTGAGAGAAAGGCTTTGAAAAGTCAGCGATGAGCTGCATCATTAAGCAGGAAGAAGAAGAGGCTGCAGAGAAAGTGTGGAGCCACTTCTGTTTTAAGTGGGAGCAGTTTGGCCCCGCGGGGCAGGATCTGGTCAGCCTCTGACAGCTGCTGCAGCTTAGAATGTGAGAGAGTCCAACTTTCCTTCTCTTTTTATCTGTCATCTTCTTTCCACACTTGAGTGTCCTCCATGCTTCCAGACTATACATCTAACTGGCAAATCCTGCTCCAAACGGTCTGATTCTCATTAAATATCACGACAAGTGACAAATCACCAAAGTCTCTAAAGTTAGCAAAAAGATTAATGGAATGAATTAAATTACACAGACATGATTTAGCCCTCATCAGAGAGCGAGACACACTCGTTGCAGAAAGAGACGGAGAATACGAACACTGGCCTGGTTTCTCTCTCCCTCTATGCCCCATTTTTTTCCCACAATTCTTTTGGGAACATTGCCATCACAAGTCTCAGGCGAAGACACTTTGAGCAAAAAATAAAGACGTTAAAATAACAGCCAGAATCCCTGGAGAAGTTAAAACCGGGCGCCACTTAAACAGCCACTGTCCCGCCACAGATAACCAGGAATTTACTACATTTTATAGATGTAATTATACAGGAGATCTGTTAAAAGAGGCCAAATGTTTGGAATTGAATGCATATGAATGGAAATATGTGGAATCCAGCTGGGCTGGTTAGTGTTAAAGGTTAATAGTTGCACAGTTAAAAACTCGAATGACCCCAAATTCTGCACAATGCATGTAGATTTGCTAACGGTTATGGCATCATAGTGAATTATCAGCAAACAAAAGGCTTTTTGGATCTTTGGATTCTTTGGATGTGTTTAGCCACTTAAAGGAAACACTACATGGTGATGATTTTCTGACGATTTTCAACAGATCGGATGTTTTCTGATCCTCTTTCCAGAGTTTTTTCCTCTCATAAAGTCTGCAGGTGCTTTTCCAGGCAGCAGGAGCCTTCGTTGTTAAAGGTAGGGCAAAGCCTCAAGGAAGAGAGCAGATCTGTGGAACAATTTGAGCATAAAAAGACCAAACTGGGTTACTGCAACTTTCAGAGGACACTGGCCTAAAAATCCTCCTCCAATCCTTGAAGGCTGTAAAATAGTCAATAAAATGCAGAGGGTGGATAAACCACTTTTATATATCTTATGATGATTCACTCCAGGGGAGAAACTTTCCTAACTTTAGCATGACTTATTAATGGACGTGAAAAAGGAATAAAGCTGTTCAAATTTGAAGTATTTTCAAGTCTTGTTGACCATGATAAACTTAATAAGAATGGACAGAAAGAGGAAACTACTGTTTGATTTTGTGAAATATAAACAAAAAGTAGCTAAAATGTGTAATTCTTTTGCCCTTTTCTGGAGTTTTGTGCCTTAATCTAAATCTGACTTGTTTGAATTAAAATAATTTCCCAGCCGACTTGTTTGACTGTTTACGTCTGAATTTCTAGTCCCAGTCAAACGTATTTATTCAATGAGTCAAAGGATTACGTTTTAAAGGCAGAAAAAATACACCATCTATAAACAAAACCAAACTAAAGCTGTGGGGATAGCAAGTTTCGGCCATGAAACTCATCAACTCTCTATTTTAATACTTTTCTAAGTCGTTTTTGTACTTTTTAAAGTAATTTCTGGCACAGAAAAAAACCTCCACGGCCCATTTTCTACTCTGTGACTAATATAACTTGTAACTTGACTAATTTATGACCACACCTTTGGCATGCAGCTGGTGCAGCTGGAAAGGGCGTCACAACATTAAGATGAAATAACATCATAATTAAGGTGTTTTCATGAGAGTGTCATCTTTGTCTCGGCATCATCATGCTGCCAACACAGCATCAGCTGCATCATCAGCATCTCCAGAACCGACTGTCAGCTCAGGATCAAACTGGATTTGAACTAAAACGGTGTCCTGCTACTTTTAATTCGCCCTGTGTTTCAGTGTTGGTGTTGAGAAAGAGAAGATGAATCCAGCAGGAGAAATATGTCAGTGATGGCTCATGTCAGCTTCTGCTGATGAATGGCACGATAAATATATACAAGTATGGACATTTTGATTATTATTATTTTGGATTTTTTTGCCACTCTGTTCCTGCTCTACTGGTTCTCTCCAACCCTAAACTTTTCGTGTTGTAAGGATCAAACTTAATAATAAAAAAAATAATTAAACACCATTGGAGCCACATCAGGCTTAAGGTGGGGAACTCAATGCCTGTTGGATATATATATACAAACACCTTTGATAGCCACCGAAGCATCTGAATCTCAGCCAAAAGCTCATGAACAACATTTCTATGCCAACCAAACACAGCTGAAACGACAAAACGGGGAATATAAAGGAGCAAAATGTTGACTCATACTGTCAAACGATTTCTAAATTTTATAATGCAACCAAAAAAGTCCTTCATTTTTTCTGTGTGTCAGCCTCAGTTACTTTGACTCAGCGACAGCTGCAGTGATTCTTCCACCTCTGATAAATCCTCGGTGTTGTCTTAAATGCCTTCAAATTGAGGACTTACAGAGAAATACTCCATCCAGTTGAAACAGGAACACTACAAGTAACTCTCCAGCTTAAGAGGTTAAAGTTGCTACTTTAAAGATGTTTAAACTATCACATTTGAAAGGAGAAACCCCTCAAAATAAGCAACACTTTGCTCATGCATGAGTCTGTGAACAGATGCATGACCCCCCCCTCATGTCCTGTCTCTCCTCTCAGGCCAGCCAGTGAGAGACTTGGATCATTTGAATGTCAGCAGCTTCAGATCTGGAAGACAGAATAGCCTTTCCTCCATAGCTCAGCTTCTATTCTCCAAATGCTTTGTGTGGGGTGGGTGTGTTTTTCAGCCATAAGTCAAACAAATCGAAACAGTTTTTTGTTTTTTTTACTGTTGCTCTGAACCAGATGTGAACTGTACATTTAAACAAAGAAAGCTCAAACACATTGTTGTCTTTTCGGGTGAAACCATTTTAGATGCTGTCACAGGTTCAGAGAGGCGGGTCCATTGAAAACCGTCTCCCACTGTGACTGATTTTTGACTGATAGCACCTGTCTGGCCTTGAATGAGGCTCTGGGCGGATGTGCGGCTCATTCATCGCTCTTCATGAATGAGGCTGCTGCCCAGCATTCAGAAATGTAAACAGATATCTCAGCCTCGTCTCTATCAAAGCAGAGGGATGCGGGCTGTCACAAACAGGCTGGACTACACCCACACGCGCAGACTTTTTTTTCCCCCTTCCTTTTCAGCCAAACATTCACAAGCTTTCTGCGCTGAGCAGAAGCCCAGTGCTACAGAAGAGAGGACACGAGGACGGGTTGGGGATGGCAGTGCTGCACAAATCCTCCCAAATCACCCACAAACATCAGTAAGGGAAGAAAAAGGCTGCAGCTGGAGAATGCATCACAAGGTCACACATATGCATCAATCTGGAGGCTGAAGTGAGCGGTTTGCTGTTTGTCATGGCTGAATGGCACACAGAGAGTAGGAGACATGCATATGAAGATCTGTGATTTATACTCTCATTGAAAATCGTTTTAAAGATTCTGGGTGCAAAACTGCTTAAAGGCACCCTCCAATTTTATGGAATTCACATCTCTTGTTATAATCAATTAGCCCTTATGTCTGAAAGCATGCTTACATTCAGCCACTTAACACACTGAGATAAAACCCCGTCTAAATCCCGTCTTGGATGATTAATTGTACACACAGATCAGTCTCTGTGTGCAAGAAACCTCACTCAGATTAGCAGATTAGTCGAGACTTGGTGCAGGATCCCTACAAGCTCATTTCCATTTTCCTGTCTTCCACAAAAAGCCACGCATTCTTACTTTTCGTGCAAAAGCGTCTGGTTTGAGTCTTGATGCCTTTTCTAATTCATCCGGTTGTGTCAGATCTTACGATTGTATCGCCTCGCTCCGAATGTGAAGCCAGCTCCGGACGAGTCGAGCCTCTGGGGACGGAGAAGGTCCAAGATCTGCCGGTGTCACAACTTCCAACCGGCAAGTAGACTCGCCTCCTTCGCTGGTGGAATCCTACAACGATTCGTTTTCGGTGCACAAAACAAAGAAAGCAATCAATACGTCCTCTCTCGTTTGAGGAAAGTGTTCCAGTATGAATGTTTCGATGCAGGTCCTCTGCCCTGATGGCTGATCGCCTCGCCTTCCGCGCAAGAATGCGCCGTGCATCTCAACGAGCCCCCTCTCCTCCACTAGCTGCCTCCCTCTCTCCCATCCACACACTGGCCGCACCACACATGCGCGCACGGAGGCACAAATCCAATCTTGCATGATAAATGGGAGACATAAACGGGCTGTGTTAAGTAATCAAGTCTCACTAGACTCGACACAGGATGAGATGGGCGTGATGCGCTGGATCAGCGCGTGCGTTTGGGCCCGAGGTCATCATAAAGGCTCATAAGAGTCAAACACAGCGATCAGGACCATGGAGAGAGGCCCTGATCTTCTTATTGAATCCTGGGGAGAGGGGGGTGGGGGGGTTAAAACATATCACAATGTTTGCTCTGATAAAGAGGAGCATTCTTTTATGGGTGTTGGAACTTTTACAAACTGCACGCTGAGGTTGTTTAACAAACTTCAAAACTTAGTTACACAGAAACTCAATGCGTCAGAAAAAGACGGGTCCATCTTTTTAGGAGATAAATTTGTCCCTTTTTTCACCCCATGGCCATAAATGCTTCATTTATACAAGCAGAATGCTCTGAAACAATAACAAAATGAAAAATTGTCACCATTAAAATGTCCGTTATTAAAAAAGCTACACACTCACATAAAGACTAAAACTGATTTTTAAAGTCGTTTGCGGGTAAATTAATTTCAAGTGTTTTTGGATCAATCTGGGAAAGACTGAGAGTTGGAATACTGAAGGTGAACATTAGTGAGAGGCGGTGGACTGCAGGGAGCTAACTGTGCGCTAAACCCGGGAACCCTCTCAAAGCTGCCGGACAGAGGCCCAAAGAGGATCAGAGTGTGACACCTGTGGGCTGGACGGAGCCTAAACGACCAGAGGCTACCCACAACACCACAGAGCACAACAGACTGCTGTCCCCAGCGTCTTCCACCTGTCCATCATCTTACTTTCTGTACAATGATTGACCCAGGTAGTTCGGAAGTGGCCTTTCAACCCTTCCAAGATTGATGTGTGCGTGCATTTGTGAACCAGATGACCACTGAGGGTGTCTCATCCGACTAAAATAATTTTTCCATATCACACATCAACACAAATTCAAGTCTGAGAGACACGGGTGTGCATGCTTTTGGGAATCCAGCTCTCTTACTACAAGCAGCTGATAGTGGGGGTGGAAGAGAAAGCGTTCAGTGGAACGTCTAAAAATATATCCATATATATATTTGTATATCACCTGCCTGCCCGTGCAGCCAATGCAGAATTCTGCCTATCTGCAGGAGAGTTGAAAGAAGAAGAGAGCCTCCTTTTCTCCAGGACTCCTCTTCTGTCAGAAGGTTAGGGGAGAAAGCGGATGATTGCATCAACTTGCACTTTAACAGAAAAGGCAGAGCAGACTGGGTTTGGCGTTTAATGTTCTGCTCTTTTCTTTTCAGAGAAATGCCCCCCGTTGCTCTGGACTTCGTTAGTCTCCTCTAGCTCCAAAAATGTGTATTTTGTCTGGTTTTCGAGCTGAAAGATTGCTTCGCGTTTAACAACCCTTCCTCCATGAAGCACTCCCACACACTGAACGTGGTGACTCAAGCACCCTCAAGTCTGCCTTCATCCTCCAGCCTGAGCCGCAGAGGGGGGGAAGAACTGCTAGTTTGATCATTTACTTTTGTGTGTGTCTGTGTGACAAAAATCACACACAAACGTAATTAAAACAAACGGGGAAAAAACAGGCAAATAGACACACTCTGCTAGCTACCCCGATCTGGGATTTATGCCTTTCTCTTGATGGGTTAGCATCATCGCTAATTGATCCTCTTGAAGGCTGAAAGAGGAATAATGTGCAGCTGTATGGGGTTGCCGTAGCAACCAGCCCATTTCAGTGCAAGGGGGTGTGGAGAGCTGCTGGAATCTCGGGGGTAATTGGGGCAGAAAAAAAAGCGGGTGGAACGAAAAGAGGTTTTACCTGACACATGGAGGAACAACATCACCCTCCAACCACTTCACTGCAGCTTATCGTAAGAATTTGAGCGATCCATAATTAGTAATACTTGGGAGAAATAGAGGGCCCCTAAATCAGATTTTGCTTTGGGCCGGCTCTAAAGGGACCATCTGCAGATCAACCGTTCTCCATTGTTGGAGCCTGAAAGACCCCAAATCCACTTTATTTTCAATTTAAAAATCCATTCCCAGTGAAACGTCCTGCAGTCAGATCGATGATGGCTCAGATGATTAATCACATGTCCCGTGTGACAGCTGAATGGATGTAAAATTAGCTGTTGAACCGGTTCAACTGTGTCACTTTTACTGTAAACCCCTGAGACTGAAGTGGGCAGAAGGTGGAGACATCTCCGGCACTAATCAGACTAATGTGTGGGTCCTCCATCCCTCTGTGGATGCGTGGGCCGTAATTCACCGTGGGAGGGGTAAACATGCCGCCACAGCTGTCGGCCGTACATGATGAGGAATGTAAATATGATGAATCTGCCTCTCTGCCAGCAGGCCCTCCAAATGAAATAACCATGGCAACAGAGTTTCTACCTGAAAGCAAGAGCGAGAGATGGAGAGAGAGAGAAAGAGAGACAGAGAGAGAGAGAAGGAGAGAGAGAGAACGAAAAACTGCCGGGACATCTCACAAAGCAGCTCGATTTATCTGAGTCGGAATATTTCCAACACATCTGTTTCAAACGCAGAGGGGTTGGGACTAAAAAAAAATACATGCAGGCTCCGTCCACATCCCTTCCGTCCTCATGCCTCCATGTCAGGAACATCGTAGAACAGTAAAATGAAATGAAGAAGCTAGTCGAAGCGTGATCTGATCAGAGCACATTCTGCCTCTCTCCATCAGTCTGGATGGTAGAGATCCATCCTTTCTTGACATTTTATCCTTTCGTTCACAGTGTTTCTCAAACTGGCTTCTCTTGATTTCCCATTTTGGAAACTTCTCAAATTCCCACATCATTCTCGGTGACACATTTTCCCCCAAACGACACATGCTTTGCAACCTCCAGACTCAAAGTAGAAAGATAAGCCGTGTTTAAGAAGTGGCTGTCAGCACACACTGAGGATTGGCTGCTTGGAGCCTTCCACCTGCCTCCTGTGAACCCTGATTGGACCAGCTGTGGGACAGTGGACCAAACACTGCCGTGGATGACACGCCTCTGAGGGGTACTTATTCCCAGTGCTTCCTGTTTTTTTTTTTCAAAGCCTGATTTGATCTTGTGATTAGTTTGTGATTAGGCTGGTCATCAGCTCCCTGCGTCTCGTCTGCTCTTCGTGAACTAATCACCCTCCTCTGTAGGTCGGCTCTCTGGCTTTCTTCACTCTTGTGTTTGTTTCACCTGGAGTCTCGCCTCTGTACCATGTTAAGGATTTCCCAGGTACTGTTTGGTTTTTATGGCTTGCCGCTCCTTGTTATCATGAAATAAACTTTAGCAACATTATTTCCGGTTGTCTTATTGTCTACTGACCTGCGTTTGGGTCCTCTCACTGTCATCCACTGGGCATGTTGGACAGAAAAGAGCACAAAAACAAGAAATCAAATAAAAAAATAACACATTTTTTTCCCGTATTTAGGTTTAATCAGGGTTAGGAGTGAAAAGCTGGCTTTGAGCCGCAGTTGTCAGGAGCACGCCGTGTGCATTTCAGCATCAGCTGCCATGGAGACTTCTCTGTTCTTACACACATAAACCTATGAGCAGAAAATGGCTGACAAGAGAGCTCTATGATAAATGGCGTGTTAACAAATGGCCCTTCAGTTTGATTTGCTCTCTCAGTGTCAGGTCTTTGCTACCAGAGCGATTCCGAGTGTGAATTCGACAAGTTATGGGCGTCTTTAAAAAGCTCAGGCCTCTGAGCCCCTCTCATGTCCGCTCACCCCTCTTGTTTTCTTAGCCGAGTGAGTGAATCATCCTCTTCAGCTCCAGTCTCATCCAGATCAATGGAGATCTCCACATGAGTCCTCACAAGCCTCCCCGGTTTTCTTCTCTGCTTGGCCATTGCCATGGAGACTCGAGTGAGCAGCCTTG
>CAJRST010000002.1:8764163-8779065 GCA_907169785.1 Menidia menidia
AAAAAAAAAACATAAATAAAAAGAGATCTAGATTAAACAAAAAGTCAGAAAACCACAACCCAAGCTACAAGTAATTGGACCCCTCTCAATGTCGGGGACCTCTCTTTAATAATCACAAACCAATCAGAGGCTGTTTTCTGCCTGGCTGAGTAATCATCTCTTTGAGAACCGGCTCAACAACCCATTCAGCTGAGGACATTATTGAAGCATAATGTCGTCCGCTCCCAAATTTGTTGTGACAGCTAGTTACTGAGATTTCTGTTGCCCATTCATCCGGCGGACAGAGGAGTGCAGGGATAACTGGTGCATCGGCATTAAATGCACCACAAATACCCAACAAGCTGCAACATGATCCAACATGAGGGGGAAAAAGCTGCAGGCATAGGGGAAACACGGGGGGGGGGGGGGGGGGGGGGGGGCGGACGGACTCTGACATCTTCAGAAGACACCAGCAGTCCAAACAGTACCAGCACCAGTTCTCGCTTGATAAATAAAACATTCCGTATTTTCATTAAAGCTCATCTCCCGGAGGCCCGACAGGCCGGGGTGAGAAATGAGGATTGCACATGAGAGGAGAGCACTTCTCAGCATCTGCTAGCAGTGTGTGTCGGCTCCTTTGGCCCCTCAGCTGAGTAATTTGTTAATTCTCAGAGGATGGGAGTTATAAATGTTATTTTATGGCCGTCACACACCCGGAGCTATTAAAGACATTCTTCTCGCCGTCAGTCCAACGCCTCCACCGTCAATCAGGACACGGAGAGGCAGAGCACCCACACTGCTGCACCAGTGACCAAAAGAAATGAGAGGCTGCCCGTCCAGCCCAGTTCAGAGCATATCTCTTAAGAAACCAATTACTGCAGCTGAGATGGATTTTTTTTCACCGGATTTTACGCCACTTCAGCAGAATGTGATTAAAAACGGAGTGGGTTTTTTTTTATGTTGTTGTTTCCGGTCAGTCCTGCGGCATATTTCATCACAGATTTTAGAGCTCGATTGAAATCCGGTCAGTTTCCAGTTAAAAATGCTGCAGCCATGAGACTGAAACCACTTTTCTGATGCCTGTGACGTGCCGGCAGGCTGGGCTTCAGAGCCCCCACCAATCCTGTTTATTCCAGTAAAGCCCGAGGTTAAACCGGCGGGGATCTGGGGAATTTGGAGAACGCAGCATTTCTTGGGATCTCTGGAAATATTCCTCTGTTTTTATCCGTGTGGCTCAGATGGTCTCATGCCCTAGATGTCAGCAATTGCTGTTCTCTGACATTTGGACACATGCATCCATGTTTTTCTTGGACGACATCAATAAATGTTTACTCATCAGGATAAAACCCCTGAGATGTGTGGGCTACTTTCTAACTTCTATCTTATAGCTTTCGGTTTCACTCTGAATAAGGAGTTTTAGGCACCAAAACTCCTTGCTGTCTTTGCTATTTGAATCTAAAGACTAGCGTCTACATTTGTGGTGGCAAAACATGACAAAGCGACAGAGTGTTGTGTTAATTATAGTAACTGTTGAATTTTCTAAAGATAAAATGGAACAGTTTTGCCAGGGAAGGTTGTGATCTGAGGGCTTTTTAGGTGTATGGAAGGTTTTCTGTTTCATCTTCTTATTGTATGCATTTGGTTTTCTTTTTTCTTTTGAGAAACAGTTACCACTTTTGAGGGACTTTTCCTCTGCTGTGTCATTTATTGTCTTTTTCTGACTTAACGGTACTTATATAGCACTTTTCCAGTCAAATTGGCATCTGAAAGCTTTACGCTACATGTCATGTATCCATTCACACTCTTCCAGACCAGTGGATACACCATTAGACAATTTGGGGCTCTGTGCCTCTCCAACATGTGATTCACCTGTACTGTTTAAACATGCAAAAACTATCAAATAGAAAGAAAAAAAGTTCACATTCTTTGCTTTAGTGCTGGTAAATTGGAAGTCTGGACTGTTACATAGTTGTCTTTGCGCTTTAAGAACAGCTGGAGGTTAAACTATCTGACTTCAGCCTTAAATGGAAACCTTTTTGCACTACTTTATATGGCATTGCTTTGATTTCTGAGCCTTAGCTTAGGCTGTACAGGTTTCAGGAGCACATTTTTTCCCCTCTGTTACATGTACTCTTTATCGATGATTTTAGGGAGAAAGGCATTCATGCTTTCAGTAAATCATATTTATCTTTAAGATGCATACCATGTGGATCTTTGTAGTGAAAAGTTGGTCCCTCTATCACACCATTGAATCTATAAGGCTAACATTCATAAAAGTTAATAGAGAATAGATTTTACAAAGACCGGGAGATTGTGGGGTGTCCTCTCTGGGCTGCTGTCCTGGAGTTTTCTATGCTTCAACACATCTGATTCACATCAACTCACCATCATCAGGCAGTGCGCAGCATTTGGATGGATCCATATAGTCAGATCCAGAAGTGTTAAAGCAGGGAAGCCTCTAAAACCTGCAGGACAGCGGCCCAAAGAGGACCAGAACTGGAAAAGCCCTGGTATGAGATTTCAATCGAGTTGAAATCTGAAATAATTGAATGTTTAATAAGATTTGGTATAAGAATAAAATAAGAATAAGAAGAATAAGAAGAAAATAAGAATTTGATTTCGGATGTCTCTTATCTCTAAAAAAGGGTCCTTTTCCACTTTTGTGACAAGCCTTTGGACCCCAGAAGGTCCAATTAGCTGCTTTCTTTTGTGAGAATGTCACATGCAGGAATCTGAGAAAAGTGCTGCCATGCTGAGTTTAAGCATGCCTTTACAGGATACAGCTGCTGCCGGGGAGGCTCGACACACACATCAGCTCCTGAACGCTGCAGTGAAATTGCCGCCTTCATCAGTGTAATCACTGTTATTGTGCTTTCTCCCCTGATACTGTCACACAGCCAGAGGAAATGGCTGCAGCTCTATTTTCAGGCTAGGTCTGCAGATGGCAGCGAGAAGCTGGACCCTTCTGTTTGAGACACTCGAAAGCCATCAGAAACACGGGCTTATGCAGATTTTATGCAGAGAAAACACTAATGAATTAAACATCTACCTTAGTGTTTTCATTGAGCTTTGGGGACCAAGCATCCAAAATTCTTCCTAAACGGCTCAGATTAGATATCCGTTTGCCATTAAAGATTCCCATATTTGTCATTATTGTCCGTATTTTTCATGCAGAGCCAAGCTGGTAACAGCAATGGCTGTAAAGTAAGGGCCTTCCCGGCTTCCTCACAGCCCCTCTCTCTCTGTATTTGTCTTCCCATTCGTAAAGGTTATTGTCCTCGCTTCAGAAGAACACTGAGCGATGAGTTCATTTTCTGAGCCAAAGGTTCTTTCTGCAAGGACGTGGGCTGCAGTTTATTTGAAATGTAGATTGTGAGCCATGTCTGTTGCGCTTTCATCCTGTCCATGAAAAATGCATGCTGTGATCTCATTATCCGGCTCTCCTCTCCGAACGCTACATAAGATCAATCCAGGGCCGAGGAGGGGTGAGAACTCCACAGAGCATTCCTCCTTTTTCACAATGAATGAAATGAGGCCCTACAAGTGGGAGGAGAGGTGGGTGTTTGCACTGGGTCGGTAGTTTTGATTGCAAATTGTTTCAATATCTGTGTTTTTATGTTGCTTTAGCTGTTTAAACTGATTGCAAAAATTATACATCAAAGAGGTTTGCAGAGGCAGAATTCAAAAGACTTTTCTGTCAATTTACAGTGTGAGCCAAAAGTCATAAGACAACATTTTATGTCAGAAACCAAAGAGAACATTACACATCTGGAATAAACCAGCAGCAATGGGTTAGTGGGCTCTCTAAGGCTGGGTCCAGAACGTGGGCTGGTCATGTGTTGGTCATACCAAGCAAGAGTGGAATATCCTCAGAAATCAATTGCAACAACAACTGGGAAGGCGGCCTGTGGCGCACAGCTGTATCAGCACCAGGGACAGCACATTGAACACGTTCCATTTTTCTGGGGCTCTTGGGCTTGGCCATGTTCCGGTACAAAAACTGAAGGAGTTTTTTACCCCTGAGAAAAGTCCTGACAGCTCCTGATTAGTCGGACAAACAGGAAGTGACCTGAGCTTTCCCCGAAGGTTAAAGCTGAATCTGAGTTCACCGCCAGTTCCTTAAATACTGCAGAAGCATTTATTCCCTTTTGCAGCATTTGGTTAGATCATAACCGAGGTTAAAGAGCATTCATATTTTCCTGGGCTTTCTTTGTTTTCAAAGTATGCTTTGAAGAATCCACAGGTCCATTTATTATCTGTGTTCTCTAGCAGCTTGGAATACAATCATACTAACCGTTTATCCCTTATAACGGTGTTCTCTTTTTCATGTCCTCACCCAGATGTTTTCATTGGTAAATTGGCAACAGGTGGGGAGCAGCACACGTAGCTGCAATTTAACCAATTACGGTGATGATGGGTGCGGGCTGTGTCTCATTTCCCAGCGTAATGGACTAAAGTGAGCACACCTCACCGAGCACACTGAATACCAATGGCACACCTGACGTCCAGCTCGCTGTTTATTTGGGAGCCGCCTCTCTGCGAGGGAAAGGGTTTAGAAGGAGACTCTGTGCTTACACCAGCTGTGGTTGCCATGGGAACAGCCTGCTAAAAGCTCAAGAGCAATGAACCCCCCCAATTATTTAAGATCAATTGTCTGTTTAGTCCAGCGGTGTTTAACTGTTTCCTCCTTCATTCACATTTACATGGGCAGGGCAGTCCAGGGCGATTTCTAAGAGCAATTCCAGGAAATATCTCACTCACTCACTCAATACCCACAGCCATGTGAAATGAAAGGCCCTGGAAGCCCATCTCGACATATCTCAAACCAGCAGCTGCACGCCTTAGTGTCACAGGGTTGGTTTGAAATCTCCTGGATCTTGTTGTTCCTCACTGGTGACTTAATATAATCATAATTTTAATCTGACTTTTTATAAGAGCCACAACTTTCACGATTTCTTATGATATCTAACAAGCAAAATCTTCTTGATCTCAAATTCTTGGCTGAAGATAAAAAGTGTTGGTCGATTTTCAGCCAGAGGCTTTTGAAATGTTTCTTTCCCTGTAACCTGGTTAGCAGAGATTTGTCTCCATTGTCGTTGTGGATCACTATCAATGGGACTAAACCTGCAAAAGCTGAAAGAAGATAAACTAGTTTAAGAAATACACTGAGTGATATCTTTTGCTGTAACTGAGTGGAAATTGATCTCTGACACAAACTGAGAGGGTTGTGGAGGGTCACAGGTGGAGGATGAACTCTTAGCTCGGAGCAGCAAAGCTGTAAATCCACAACCTTTTCTCCTGGTGTCAGCCGAGGCAACTTCACATGAAACGCGACACCGCCGCCGCCCCGGAGCGTAGAGCAGTCCTGTGGAAATGGGAGGCGAATGCGCGTCGACTCGCTGGCATTTTCATGAACAAACAGGTCTGAAGAAGATGACCACGAGATGCAGCAACTCCGTTTAACCCCGCATACAGATTGAACTTCACCACAAAGCAAACCCCTGAGAAACCGCTTCTGATTATGGATTTGATAATGAATGTGAGCCTAGAAAATAAAACAGAGGCTGTAATTTGCAGATGAGAGCACATGCAGCATGGAATGATAATGATTGCATAATCAGTGCCTCAAAAGTACAATTAGTCTAATTGTAATTAAAAGACAAGCCTCTTTTCTCATCAGGTAGTTTAAGGCACTAAATGTTTATCAGGTTCCTGAGTTGAACCCAGCTCTCTCTGCTCAGCCGGGTTCCTCTCGGCTGGTGTGGGATTGCTGGCCTAATTAAATTGGCCTTGCCGTCTGTCGACAGGAACAGAGAAAGAGCAGTGCCCAAGGCTCAGAACATGGAGCGTAGACTTAAACATCCACCTTTAACTGTCTTGGGGGAGTTTGGAGAGGGAGTTAAAGAAAGCTATGGCCTTGACCAGCTGAGGTAAAACAAGAGAGATTTCCCTGTGTGTTTGTTGAAGCAGAACAGTGACCACACAAAGTGTCCAGAAAAGAGATAGAACATGAACAGGAAGACAACAGAAATTTTTTGGGAATAACTGGGTCCTTTATTCCATCTGATCTGGCATGTCTTGGAAAATTTCACTGAATTTTTTTATGAGAAACGAGTCCCATGTAGATAAGATAAATGAACATAGATTTTTTTTTAAAATATTTAAAAAAGCCAGTCACCAGCACAAAGAAGCTGAGCTGAAATTTTCAAGAACCTAAAATAAAGCTGCAGCATGCCCAGAGCTGTAGCGGTTCCATTTTAAAACTAATGTTTTTCAGTTTCAACATCAGTTTGTTTGAGTAATCTTTTTTTCTATTTATTTCTCATAAATCTGGAAAATGTGAAAAACTCTGAGAAATCAGCAGAGAGGCAACATGCTCCTCTTAAATATCGCTCAATTGTTCAACAACCCAAAGATGGGGAGTTGTTAGATACACTTATTCCCTGCCAGAGGGGTTGAGGGCCTAAAAGTCATGATGTGACGTTTTCCTCCCCGGGCTGCTGCGTCATCGACTGCTACTGTACGTCTGTTCCTCAGAGCTCGTCATGCTGCAGGTGCAGCTGTAACAGCAGCAGAAACCAGCGCTCCACTGAGACGCATCTCAATGAGAAGAGAGGGAGGATGTTTTTCTCACACTTTAGCTGTGTCCTCACACCAGGGGCTATGAATTTACATCTCACCACTGCGCACTGCTCACATCCCTCCATCGCTGCCTACTAAAACATTTAAGTCTGTTATTGTGACACCTTAACCCCGTATTTAAAAAAAATATGTCATCTTGTTGCATCAACATTTCAAGTAAACTGTGACTGAGACATATGGAAGGTTCCAACAAAAAACAGCAGAGTAACTGAGGATTTTAACAGACTGGGTTGATGAAAAAGGTTAAAATCTGCTGTGAAAGTTGGGTTGGATTTATAAGAGATTTGATGGACAGCAGCATTACGAGTGAAACTGACCGAAGGGGAAAAAAACTATTTACTAATCCCAAAAGGGGAAATTAGAAGATATAATTCTTGGTTTGCACTGTATGGCACTATTTCTGTGGGCATACCAAGATAATAGCAAATCTAAGCTCCTCTGCAGAGGGAAGCACAGAACCTGCCTCATCAAATAAAATTAATTAGAAAATAGCTGATAAAAAAAGTCTTGAAAAACTGTAATCATGTATTTTTGTGATCTGTGTTCCTCCCTGGAATTTAACATGAGCATTATCCTTAATCCAAGTTGAACATTCATACATTTTCTAATAATCTTTTCTGTCAACTTCCAACATTTCCAAATATGTCCGCTATATGCTGGTAAACATCTACATGGAACCCCCACAGGGCCGCTGGTCTGCGGCTGTCAGTCACTCACTCGTCTTTTCAGTCTACTGATCTCCATTAATATGACGAGGCGTGAAGATTAGCTACGTGCTCCAGGGAGTTCATGCCTCCACCGAGGCTGAACGTTCATTTCAAAATGAAAATGGCTTGAATCAGCACACAGCTCGACAAAGCAGAGTTTCTATAACTGTGAAATAATTGTTCAGGGTGATATATTGTGACAAAGATGACCGTCCGAGATTCTCTTTTAGCATTTTAATTCCTCCAATAAACAATTGACATGTTTATAAGAAACATGAGAATTTTTAAATATGATTAAAGAAATCGAAGTATTTGCAAAATGAAAGTTCATATATGTTTGTTTTTTATGTCCAATCAGCTGTTTTTGCCCATGAGGAGAGGTATTTCTCTCAGATGAGTCTGGGGTGACTGGCTTTGTTTAGGTTTTTATCTCCTTAGCGTTATGCTGTTTCACGACAGCTGTGCCGAGCTGCCTCTGTTTATTCACACGTTCAAAAGCTGTTCTGACACTTCTGCCTGCATAATACTGTGCCTTTGATGGCCCATATTGCAAAAGTGACAATTGTAGAGTTAAAAGAAATGGCACCACAAACATGTCATATGGCTTTTTTTTACAAAAGCTAAAAGAATCCATCCATCCAAGTTCAGGATGCAAACCCAGACATCCCTCTCCTCAGAAACACTCCCCAGCTCCTCCGGGAGGTGTGGGCCTCCCCCAGTGTCTCCTCCCAGTAGGACGTGCCCAAAAACTTCTACAGGGAGGAGTCTGGGAGGCTTCCTCAGCATCTTAAGCCATTTTAGCTGACAAATAGTCTGGTTCAGATTATTAGTTTTCCAAGATTTTAAAAGCCTCCTTCAATCCCAACAACTGTGTTCAGTTAGATTAGATTTATCTCTAACTCGCCAAAACATGACAAATGTCATCTCTTCAAACACATCAAACATTTGGTCCAATTTAAGCATGAGAATGTGATTAACAGATTTAAGAAATCACATGCATACAGAGACCAAAACGAGAATAAAACACAGCAACTGGAACCAAAGCAACTTTAAATGAGCTTTTTAAGAGTAGACAATACAAACCGCACCCAATCTCACCAGAAATCACCCCAAAACCCAGAGAAACAGCTTTTCTATGATTACCCCTCTGACAAAAGTGGCTACCATCACTGACCGCAGATAAAGCGCGTCCTTATTACAGTTCAGACTGAGATTTTGTTCCCATGACAGCAGCAGGAGGAGGAGGAGGCCTCAGTGACATTCACTTATGCACAAAGTGTGCCACACAGCACATTACATAACTAAAGGATGGCATGCATATGGCAATTACACAAGACCCAAACCTTGCTTGGCATGGGTGTTGTTTACTGGAGTGATTAGCTAAATGTAATTACAGTTATGGATGAGGGAGAAAAACAGATCCCCAGGGTAGAAGTCAATGGGAGAGAAAACAAGAAATCTGGGCATCAGCATCCCAGGAGTCTGGTGAGCAGACACACACTGGTGTTAAAATTCAGATCACACACACGCCTGCAAACCCTGCCGCTCACCAGGGGGGGGGGGGGGGGGGGGGGGGGAGGAGAAACGGGGGGAGCAACAACAGCGACGGTGGTGGACTTAGCTTGTACCATTTAGAGCCGGGAGGAGGAGGCCCAGCCTGCATGTGTGAATATTACACTCATTTTGCAAACTTCCACCGGTTCTGATGAGCTGTGGAGTCTGTGCAGAAATAATTGGCCATACGGGAGGGGGGGTCCAAATCTGACACACAAATTGAAGTCCTCACTGTGTCATCTTTCAGGATTTTAAACTAAGCTTGGTAGCAGAGGGCTAAACTCCAGCAGAAATGTAATCATTTAACCAGGATGTTGGAAAAACTGCCTTCCCTTTTCACTCCTGACAGAACGGTTTAAGATTGGTGTTTTAATATCTCACCCAGAACTTGTTTTAGATATGAATCTATTTGCTGGTTGAAATCATTTTTAAATAAGCCTTTTAGAGCTACGAGGCTAACTCTTAGCTGAGCTTCAAAGGCAAATCATAAACTTTGTCATTCAGAATTTGGGACTTTTGGCTTATAGAACTTCAGATTTCAGAGTATGTACAAGATCCGACAGACATGACTTTGTCAATGATGATAATTTCTACTCAAATCAAACCCATTCTCATCCATGTCTTTACTGGAGGCAGAATCAAGCATGCCTCTGATGAACGAATGACAAGATGGATAATCACAGTTTTACATTATCGTTAAATACCTTATTTAAAAAAATTATTCTTTTTAGTTTGTGATCCATTAGTAAAACAAATGCTCATTTGAAACACAAGAAAAAAAAACTTTTCATGCATAAACAACTCCGACAGAAAAAGGAGTTTTGTATTTATCTATAAGGCTCAATTCTCAACTTTATGTCCTCATCTACCTTTAAACAGCATGAAGCCCTTTCCTTTATTAACTGCCACATTTTTATAAGGTGGTGTGATGACATGTGTGGACACAGAGGAGGTAGAGACAGGCTGGTCAGAAGAAAGCAAGCTGACATTAAGTCAAATGAAGAGAAAGAACATTTGGTTTCTGCTGTGCTCCTCCCTGAGTCTAACAGATGGTTAAATGAGCTCCGAGCACGACCAACAGACACTCAGGAGGTATTCATCATTTCATATCACTGCTAATCACCAAGACCATTTCTCCTCTATTAGAAAGGTTTCATTTCACCAAATTTCAAATTGTTACTTTCTGGAAAATCTGACATAAACACAAGATAATATGTACAAGTATGTTTTTATTCCTTCCGAACTGGACCGAGCAGCAGAATTAGAGCCTCCGAACCGAGATGACATAACCTTCTTGCAACCACCAGAAGTGTTGACCAAGCCCACAAAGCCTCCAGATTCCAGTTCAGTCCTCTCCATGGACGCCCAAAGTCCCTACCGACAGGAAAAAGCTGTCCAGTGGATCCTGAACAGATGAGGGCAGCTAAAGCAGGAAAAGGTCGCCCTGCTAGGTACCGACTGAACCGAGTAAATCTTTTCAGATCAGATTAAAGTGACAAAACTGCATCTCCAAAGACCATAGGGCCCCCACTTTCGCCTGCTCTGTGCTCAGGTGCCTCCTCAGGTTTGCATTACATCACCACAGAAGGCAAGGCATGATGGGTAGACACCTGTGAGACCTCATGAGGAGGAAGGGGGATTTTTGCCTCCCTCCCCCCATTAACTGTGTGAATGTTTGTTTGTTTTTTTGTTTGTTTGTTTTTTTCATAAGGGCCCTCTGGGGGTCCTCCGGGTGTGTGTTGGATGTTTTCAGCATATCATGATACTCAGATTTCAGCTCTTCTGCCACAACGCCGAGCAGCACAAGGTTAAAAAAAGAAAAAAGAAAAAAAGAATGTCTGCGTTAATTCTGGGTCAGAGGTGGCGGATAAGTGGGGTCGCCACTCTGTGGCTGGAGCCGGAGTGGGCAGAGGCGCTTCCTTTTGTTCGCTGTTTACTGTTATGCAGCGTTTGACGCTTGGTCCAGGCCGCATGCGTTTGGCCCCTCCATGAGAAGCAGGGCCCTGCTAAATCCAGACCCGGGCCGCCGAGGGGAGAGGGACTTAATGAGCTCAGAAAAGGGAGGCGGGGTGCAAACATGGAAGCGTGATTTGTAATGGAACCAGTAATTATACAACTCAGTCTCACTGCTTATCCTGAAAGAGCTCAAAGATAACATAATGGAATCTTTTTGTAAACTTTGAATTTCCTCCATAGGGATGAATTAAAGTATTTCCTGTGTTCTGCTTTTCAGGTCTCGTTAGACTCAGGCATGCTGACAGGAAAACATCCTGTTTCACACTTCTTATTTCAACACACTATTTTTTCTTTGGTCTTTTGGTTTATTCTCTTGTGTTTACGTCCTCTTCACATCTGCTCTGTAGTGGATGATTGCCATGTTGCCGGCCCCCTCCTCATGCACCTCAAATACCCTCCTTCTTGGTCCTTTCCTGAATACAAGACAAGGAAAGAAGTGTCTCATGCGTCAGTATCTCACACAGAGCTGATCGGATGGGATCCCAGAGGGGGCCGTGTTTCCTCACAAGTCCACAAAATGTGGATTGTCTAATTTTTTTGTTTTTAATTTTGTGTCTGGGTGTTCAGAAATGTCACTTATCGTACTCTTAAACTGCCGGTCTGGTGAAATCGCTCCAGCGAGATTTTAGGAGGAATAGACACTTGAATTGACACATTTTACCCCATTTTGACCCCAAAAATTGTGACTTGAGGTGAATTTTTAGCACTGTTATTGCTCTCTTGAGTAATTTGCAGTATGAATGGCTTTGAACCCCTGCGTAAAAAATAGTGAAAAATAATTTGCAGTCATTTTTTGCATGAAAACACTGTCTTGAACAAATCACCATGGCAACTACATTTTCCTTCCCGGCCTCTCCTCAGAATAACACTAAAGCCCCGGCGTTGCTGTGTGTCTTTAATGGACTGTCACTCTCTGAAGGCTGCCACATATTCCCGTGTTTGTGTGGCTGTTCTCAGCTCCCCGTCTGTCATCCAGCAAAGCGGAGCGGAACTATTCAAGGAGGCAATCAATGCCGAGCAGCCGGCAGAGTGACAAAACAAAGCCCGGTGACGCGGCCGCGGATGCTTTTGATAGCAGGTATAAATAAAATGCAAACTGTTGCTCTCCGCTTCAAAACGACTGACGACTGAGCTGATGAGGGAGGGATGTCTGTCCTCACATTACTGCCTGCTCAGTGACTCCTGTCAAACACAGAAAGGAAGCTCCATTAATAACAGCACCTCACTCTCATTGTGTTTTCTATTTAGACGCATCATTCATTAAGATTCCTGCAGTTTCAGCATATACAGTATTTGCTTAAAAAAGGTGGAAATCTGTGTCAAATCAGCACATCAGATGGACATTTCTGCAGTCTCAGCACTCTTTATGTCTAAATGGCTGAATTTCACATCAGTTTCTGCTCTTTTTCTCAAGCTTTCTGTTTCTTCTTTAATCACTTTCTTATCAGTTTTCCTGGTCATTTGCTCCAAATTTGGGTCTTTTTCGGGCTAATTATTATGGGTTTATGTCCATTACTGACAAGTTTCTGTTCTTTTTTGGAATTTCTGTGTTTCTTTATTTATCATTTTCAGATCAATTTGTCTCTGTGCCTACACGAACTCATCAATTATCAAAGTTAAAATAAGGGAGGTTTTCCAGCTTTAGACGTCATTCACAAGCCGAGAAAAAAAGCCAAGAGGTCCCCGAGAATCTTATTGTTCCAATGACACGGTGATCCAAAAGAAATTAATCTAACTCTAATGGGAAATGATGGATTAACGTCCTTCCAGTGGCCGCTTCTCTAAGAAATATGACTTTATGAGTCAGTTCCTGTGCGATGTAGGTGTAAGAGAGGGAGGGAGCTGTGCAGCATTTCTTCCTGTCCTTTTATTTAAGTTTTGAGCAGCAGAGATCTGCTGGCATCCTTCAGGCCGTCTGCACTGATGCTGTCATTTTGTGAGGATGTGTGTATCCCGCATGTCATTTAATGATCCCGTACAATGCCAAAGGATACACTCATACACAACAGCAGAGCCCAGAGGAGGATGATGTTTCAACCACAGACTCCCACCCCCACACACACTCCCACAAGGAGCAGTTATAGCCGGTCTGCAGCCTCCAGACTCAGAGAGTAAATGAGGTGGAAATACACGAAGACTGAAACGTCCCCGGGGAGACATTACGTGAAAGAGACACCATTTCACCGAGGACAGAGGGCACACAGGGCTGAGAAAAACAGCGATGACAATTAGAGGCTGAAACAGAAAACTGGGGAACTGAACCAACACACACTCGTTAAAAACTATCCTATTAACTATAGATACTTAGGGGGACATTTAATGGACAATGTGGGAAACAACATCACGTATCATTCGATCATATTTATTCACTGGGCTGCACGGCAGAGTATGTTCTTGGGTAAAAAAAGTTGGCAGTGGTTTAACCCTTTAAAGCCTGATCCAAGAATATAACAAAACAGAAAATGACATTTTTTTTGGTTTGAAGTCTTTATTTGGCCTTTTAACAAAATTTGTAAAAAGAAAAAAACAGAAATGCACTTAAAATATGAATAATTTATTACTATGCGATAAGTCAAGCTTATTTTTTGTGTAGTCTTCTGCCCCCTGTTATCAGGTGTATCTGATTGTGTACAATAGGATTTTGAGCAACGTTTTTGCCATTAAATTATGCAAACGGTGTCAGACGCAAAACATTTCAGAAACCGTGTGTATCAAATATGATACATTTGGCACTACAGGGTTAAATGGAGACTCAAACTCAGGGGTGGGCACCTCGTTCCCTGCCTCAACACACCTGATTCACATCAAAGCACCATCAGGTGTTAGCAAAGTGAAAAGCCCACAGAACCCTCACAGTTAGAAGCACAGTTTCCTCTTAACTTATCTCTTTAAACTGAGCCATCATTGGGATGCCACCTCTTTTTTGCTCGTTTGCGTTCTCTGCTTTCTGAAATTCAATTAGATCCTTCTGTCAATCCAATCTCCACCATGACTGCATGCCTGTTAGTTTGCCATCTGCCTGCTGAATAAGCGGCCTGCCCTGACTCCCGCAGCACAAACACACACATCGCACTGCACATCTGGAGAGCACTACCTACAACCTGGAGGTGACAGGATTGAGACGTGAGTGGTGATGAGTGTGTGGAAGTTGTTCGCTCCCCTGACCTGAAGAGCTGTTTCTTTTCAGGGTCATTTTCCTGCCCCCTTTCTTTATGGACCGTGACGGCTTCAGCATCAGAGTTTATTGTGTGTCCAGCTATGATTGGATCCTGAAATGGTGACATCATGCCAATCTGAAGAGCTTGAGCTTTCAGCGGGGTGTAACATGTAGGGACGGAGAAAGGGTGGCTGAGGAAAACCCACATTTGTCCCGAAATATGCAGATTATTCATGGAGAGATCACTTTAAATCCTTTATGTTGTGTATCGTTACTTACAACTTCCATCAGGATGTGAAACCACACAAATGTCAGAGGATGTTCTATTCAGAAAACACTATGAAACAGCTTTGACTTACGGATGCCTAATGCTTTAGATAGACTCCTGTAAGGTTATGTAACTATGCTGTTGTGAAAGCCTTTCCTTCATGCTTTCTTACTGAATAATTTCCATTTTTCTGTCTTCCTCTCTGAGATCTTCAGCGTTCAGTTCAACACTTTCTGTCAGACTCCAGATGTACAGATGTTCATGCATTCAGCTTAATTACCACAGTGTGCATGCAGCTAATTGTTAGTTCAGTCAGTGTGCCTGGAGACCGTCCATCCAAAAGCATGTATGTAATTAAATATTTAGCGGGAAAGAGAGTCTTAGCATGAACACACAGCTCATGTTTTACAAAAGGTCTAGTCTAGGCTATTTTTTTAGGGTGAAATTTGGAAATCTCTCCATTTTTGCTTCATTTTGTGTGGAATATTTTATGAGGAAATGTCATTTGAAATAAAGGCATAGATCTTTGTTTAAAATCTCTCTTTGCTTTTGAGTTTCAGCACAGAGAAATGCGACAGA
>CAJRST010000002.1:8779359-8815405 GCA_907169785.1 Menidia menidia
GTACACCGTATAGTTTAATTTTGTTTTGGCGGGCTCTCTTTAGGCGAAAATGTCTACTGTTAATCGCCTAAAATATATAATAAAAGAGCAGCTGTTAAATGCTGCTGAGGAAATATGCAAAGAGTTTGAGAATACAATTGTTCGATACGAAGAGGAGATCGATACTCTGCGCAAACAGCTGGAAGGATTTACGGGCCTGCTCAAATCCACGCCTCACATAAAGCTCCACAGGATAGGTAAGAAGCAAAAAAATGTTGACCGTGATTCATTATTTTGGGTTTCCATTCTTTCACACAAATTCTGGGGTTAACTGGGGTCTGTAATCTTATTATTCAGACGGAAATATTTCTACTTTAACTATTCTTTAGAAGGAAAAAACACTGTATTAGAAACGTCTTTTTGTTCTCTAAAGGCTTCCCAGAGCTAGATCCCGGAAAGGAAAGCGATGTCCCTGCTGTGCAGGGTCTGAAACGGGGGAAAACCTCTGATGTGGACCCTGAAGAAGCAGAGCCCCCAGTGAGGGGAGAGGAGCTGGAACTGGAGCCCCCCTCGTCTCCCTTCGGGGCCCCCCTGAACAGCGAGGGCAGTGACGTCACAGACTCAGACTCTGTTGTGGAGCTGTCCGTGTTTCCGGGAAAAAAGCACCTGATGACAAACATCAAACCAAACGCTCCTCAAAGGCCCTCCGATAGTGCAGACTGTTCTCCCACTCCCAGCAGCCCCTATGAATATGAATATGAATTTGAATATGATGCAGGTAAGTGTTATTTACAAATGAGAATACATTTAGAATAAAAAATCAAGCTCTTATCGCTGGACTAACGCTTTAAGTGATTTAGTTTGCACTCATAACTTTTACACACAAGTTAACATAGTCTTAAAAACTGCATATTAATGGCATCTTTAGTTAGGTTTTATTAGGCAATTACAGACAAAGAGTTTCGATGTTTCCCTGCTTCTAGCTACCCGAATTTGACTAAATAGATCTCCTTAAAAAGATGAAGGCCTGCCCATCTGATGCACTGAGGTGAATCAGGTGTGCTGAAGCAGGGACCACGGGGGGCGGGGGGGGGTGTCTGGTCTAATGAAACTGTTCTGTTAACCTCCAAACATAGCTGGACTCATCTGTGTTTGTGAAGAGTTGAATGGACTTTGACTTTGCCCACATTTCTGTTTCTATTTATTTCTTCTTCTTTTTTAATTAATGTGTGTTTTAACTTGGTCCCAGAGCAACCTGACCCAAGGGAAAGCCGAGCTCATCCTGGAGAACAGCTCTTCAACTGGGAGCGACTTGGCTTAAAGGAAAATGAAGGGCTTGTGAGCAAAGACTTTGAGGAGCTGTGCGGCCGTCGGCAGGCGGAGAACCGGGAGGTGGCCACCAACACAAGCGTCTCCGTTTCTGAAGAGCTTGATGAGGGGAAGCCAGGCTCCGGCACCGAGCAGGTCCTTCCGCTCAGCTCCCAATCAGACGCCCAAAACCAGACCTCCAGTTACAAAGGACGCGGCGCTCCCAAGCCACGGAGGATCAAAGGCCAACCCCTGTGCGAGACGTGTGGCGTGAGGATGAAGAACCGATACCAGGTTGCCAAACACAGAGAGCTGCACAGCGGCAAGAAGCACATCTGCCCCGTTTGCCACAAAAGCTTCAACCTTAGGAGCTCCCTGTCCGCTCACTCCAAAAACCACAGAGAGCCCCAAATGCCGTCCTGCCAAATCTGTAAGAAACAGTTCCCGAGGGAGGAGCTGGCCCTCCACATGGAGACGCACGCGGAAGTGAGAACCTTTGTGTGCGAGGTGTGCGGGCAGAGCTTCCTCACCCGTCAGAGTCTGTCCGCGCACACCGTGTCGCACCGGGCCTCGGACCGGGCCGTGCACACCTGCCAGCGCTGCCGCAAAACCTTCCTGCACGAGCACCAGCTGCTGGCGCACCTGGGGGCTCACAGCAGGGAGGGCTCGCTGTCCTGCGAGACGTGCGGGCGCACCTTCTCCGGTCAGAGGATGCTCATGAAGCACAGACGGAATCCCTGCCTCTCCTGTAAGATCTGCGGCCAGCAGCTGCCCTCCCGGCTGGACAAAGCGGCTCACATGAAGACTCACCAGAGGCACGACTGCTTTCACTGCAAAAAGAGCTACCTGCTGCAGAGGGAGCTGGAGGCCCACCTCCCCAAATGCCTGACCGAGCGCCCGTGTCTGTGCCAGTTCTGCGGCCGGCGCTTCAAGTACCCCGTCACCCTGAGCAATCACGTCAGAATCCACAGCGCCGCGGCGGCCGCGCCCGTCGTGAGACATGAGGGAAAGGCTTCAGACTGAGGGGAAGACCAGCGTTTTTACCTGCTAATAGAAAGAGAGCTAACTGTTGAGGCGTTTTGGTGGCCAAACCAGACAGGACAGCACAAACCAAAGAATGAAATGCATAAATCAAAGAGCCTCCGTTAGGATCAAGATGTATTGTATGTATGAGTTTCTGTCTTGTGGTGGATGGATTATTAGTGAAAGCCTTCACTGTCCCTTAAGGCTAGAATTTCCATTTCTAATTGTTGGGTTTCTGTAATTAACTTCAGAGTAGGGTCTGACCTGCTCTGTTTGGAAAACGCTGTGAGACAACTGTTGTTGTGATGTGGCGCTATATGGATAAAATTGAATTGAATTGATTTTTTTTAAATACAGATTTATCTGTGAGTTCTTTCGGGTGCCTTGTTCCAGTTTAATTGCTCTTAAGTCTCAGCGTGGGCATGTTCCTGAATGTGTGTTTTCTCTCTGGCAAATAAAACTGAGACTCTCCTTTACTGAGCATCATGGTATGGAATTTCAGGAATCACTCTGAGTCTGTTTGAGAGGGAGTTCATTTTCCATATGTGTATTTGTACTTTTTCAAAATGTCACAATGTCATGATACATGAAAGTGATTTCATAGTTCATGTTGCTCCTGATTTAATTAAAAAAAAGAAAAACACTATTTGTGTGTTTGACTGATTTGAGTGTGAATCAACATTTTTATCTCCTGTTGTCTTTGGACCGATTTGACTCAGACCTTGATGTCATGATTTTGTTTTTCTTGTTCTGCTGTAATTTGCTCACAGGAGGACTCCCACAGGGGACAGACATTATTCTTGTGGGGAGTGTGGCAAAACTTTTATAAGTAAATCTCGTCTTTCTGGTCCTGTGAGGGTGCACATGGGCAAGAAACCTGATTCCTGTAAGTTGTGGGAAAATCTTTTTTCACTACACTCAGCAATTTTAAGTCTCACACCCACTAAGCTGAGAAGGAGTAGTTAGGGGGCAGCTGTGTGGGAAAGTGTTTGACAGGACAAAAATAGGCTTATTATCACATTTTAAAAGTCCCTGTTATTGATAGAACCTTTTTATTTTAATTTATGTCCATTTTGCTGGGAAAAGTGACTGTGATGGTTGATTTATGCCCTCTACTTGTAATTAGACCCTGCCTTGTGCTTGTAAAGAGTGTCACAAATTAGTTTATTTTCACACAATCATAGGTTTTATTATTGTGTCACTAAATGCAGGGATATTTGCAAACAGCTTTTTCAGTTTTTTTTTTTCAATCGATAATCTCATTTTGTGCTGCTTAGGTCTTTTCATAATTTATTTATAAAAACAGAAACACAAATGAAGCAGTTTCCTCTTGTGAAACTCAGTTTAATAAAGAAAGGACGACTGGGAAATGGTACTTCATGTTTTCCATATCGCAGCAGATTATTCAGTCCGAGTCAATAAAAGTGATTTTATTTTCCTCCAGATTGAGCTCTGCTTGATCTTTTGCTCCATACAAAAGCAAAACTGTGGGTATAAATGGATGAAAGAAATAAATCCTACTGTGGAGGCTCAGAGAACGAATCCTTTGGGTTAAATGTTGTGTTTCTCTTCCAGTGAAAGTTGCTACAAGCTTTATTTCACACTAATTGGAAGTCAGCAAAGCTCAAACTCTGCTGATGTCGGCGTTCATGAGCCGGAGGTGGAAGGAACGGAGGCGAGACAGGACCTCTTCCAGGGTCTCGGGAGGAAGAAGGACGCACAGCCTGAAGCCGGGGAAACAAACAAACAAACAAACAGTTGCCTTGGGCCAAAGAAGACGCGATGTGAAGTCTGGGACCAAAACGGCTGCGTAGTTTTCACCTGAGATGAGGGCTGCCGCCTGTTCCACCCTGTTGACCTGCTCCCACCAACAAACCCTCCTCCTCCAGTAACTTCTGACGGTAAAAAGCATCTGCCTCCATTCCGAGCATCTAAAACATGTAAGAGAAGTATGGTAAAACAACTAACTAACAAGCTTCAATCCAGTTTGTAATAAAACACAGTTTTATTTGCCTGGTCTTTAGTTTTGATATACACATGTATACGTGTGTGTGTGTGTGTGCTGTTTGTGTCCGCTGACCTGGGCCCGCTCCCTGATCTCGGCGGGTAGCTGCAGGTGGGGATAGAGGTAGATCCCCCCCTCCGCCGGCTGACAGCTCACCCCCGGCAGCTCCCTCAGGAGCCCCAGAGCCCGCTGAGCATTGTGGGAGAGAGTGTTCCTCCTTAGCAGAATCTCCTGTGATGGACGCGCGAAACAGCCGATTTTTCAGAGGCACATCGACATCGGCAGACTTTTAAAATGCTCCGGGCGCTCACCTGGATGTGCGTGCCGTAGGAGGGGTCTCCGGGTTTGGGGGGGTCCAGCATCAGATCCAGAGCGAGCTGTCCCGGGACCGGGGTGCTGATGTCCGTGCACAGCAGGGTGTCCACAAAGTGCATCACCCCCGGGTCCATGTTGACAGCCTCCAGGTAGCCCGCTCTCAGACCACACCTGGACACGGAGGTGATGGTAGCAAAGCCACGTCTGATCCCGTCAGGTTAAGGAGGAAACAGGCTGAATTCAGCCGGTGAAAAACTCACTCTGCCACAGTGGCGCAGGATAAGGAGTGGAAGGAAACCAGCTCCACGGCCTGCCAGAACTCTGAGCCCATCTCAAACAGAACCCTCTTATAGGAGATGAACTCTCGGTCCTGGCCATGGACGCTGTCCTGATACACCTGGAGAGCAGAGGACATCTTTTACCGGCTCTGAACCGAAGGCCTGTCTAGGCTTCATGATCAAAGTGTTCCTCTTTATCCGAGCCTCATCTGCTCTGGTACTTCATTTTAAAGTCTTTCTCATGATCAGCTTTGAATTCCAACTTGTGATTTTTTAAAACAGATTAGTAAAACATGTTCTAAAGTCACAATGGGGGGAAAAAAGTCCACTTCAAAGTTACTGATCCTTTTAGAACTTTCAGAACTTTAAGATGTTCAATCATAAATACAAGGTTAAATACAAAGGAATGGGAATTTGCTATAAATTTGGATGGACATATAGATAAACAAATGTATTTCCTTTCCTCTTTAGTAGCCCTGCCCTAAAATCTAAAGGGTTTCAAATCTGTGATAGTTTTGAACAGGACTGACGTTAATTAAAATCTGACCTAAAAAATCTGTATAAATATTCATTTGTCAAGTTAATATTGCAGTCCTGGTGAACTCTGACTTGGACTGATGGTCCAGCATCACCTCATCGACCAGCAGCACGAGCCTCTGTGCTGCCGCAAACTCCAGCACATCCTGGATGGACCTCCGGTCCTGCACGTGCCCTAAAACCCCAACAAGCTGCATGAGCGGGGACCACAGCGGGCAGCTTTGGTGGTCTGTGGAACTCATTGTGGACCTGTGGGGTTCCCTGGGTTGCTGATGTACAGGGCTCTGGGCTCACAGCGTCCTCTGCAGGACCGAACAGCCCTCTGCATCTCGCTCACGTCCACGGCCCAGCCCCGCCCCCCCGCCAGCCGGTAGGGCACCGCCGCCACCCCGGCCTCCCGCAGCAGCGCGGGCAGCGTGTGGGGGCAGGGCCGGGGGGTCAGCACGCCCGTCTGCCTCTGCCCCTCCCCGCCGGACAGCAGCTTCACCACCACCTGAGAGAACAATCCATATCTGAGCATCCCATAAAAGAATCCTATTGGTTAATTACCTGTAAGATTTCAGCTTTACGATGGTGGATAGAATACCGCTTTCCAACTCCAAAATATGTACATTGTATGTAAATACACAGGATCACACATCTCTCAACTAAGATTTCTGCATTCTAAGTTTTCGAATGAAAGGTTATTAAAGGTTTATTTTCCAGTTGCAGGATTTTACATCTTCGTTTGCATAACCGGTTAAATATTTAATCAAATAGGCCTCATTTGTGAAGCTGAAACTCTAATGACAACAACAAAGTACATCTGTGAATGGAATGAATAAGCAAAACAAAGAGAAAGTAAACTGTACAGAGAAAGTAAAGCAGTGAACTGCTTGATTTCTGTTCCTAGATGACAACTTTTAACTTTATTAGAATAAAAAACAGCAACTTTTATTTTCCCTGTATTAAAGATGAACTAATGGTGATGATAGTTGTTTGTGTTCCTACCATCAGAGCTCTTTGGGCACCGGCTGAGATAAAGATGTTCCTGCTGTAAGCAGGAACTCCAGCGTCTCGTTTCATGATGAACTCTGCGATGCTTTGCCTGACGTGAGGCAGTCCAGATGAGGCGGTGTAGGAGCCTGCAGAGCAGTTTGGGATGCACCCTCATTATTGTGCGGTCAGGTCAGTCTTGCTCATTGGTGCTATAAATCCATGCACTTTTTTCTGGAAAAGTGTCTTTTTTCCTCAAATTCTCACCTAAACTTTCACCATCACAAGCCTGGAGGAGCCTCTGAGCTCGACGCCTGACATCCAGAGGAAGAGTTTCATCCTCCAGCAGCTGAGGGTACAAACACACGGCCAAGACCTGAGGCACCAGGTCAGGGTCAGAGGAGATCGGTCAGCGAGAAACACGGGGAATAAAGAGTAAAACAGTATGCAGTGATTTGGAGATCAAATTCCACCTTTACGATCTAATTCAGCTCGTAGATATAGTATGTAATGTTAACACAGATATAACCTCAGAGTTATAAAAAACAACCATGTGCAAGTTCTGATTGGGTAATAAAGGAGAATGCCTGAAAGTCTCAGTGGTTCATTAACAAGAACTGGGCAAAGCTCCTGACTTTGTGACCACTTGAGTGAAAAAATTGTCTAAGACCAACGTTTCTCAACAGAGCTGTAGCAATTTAGGGATTTTATCGTATACATTTCATAAAGTTGTTAGTGCCCATAACCTGGACATCTATGATGGTGTGATCCTTTCTATTTATCAGATCTGTAGTTTGTGTTAATCACATGGTGAAAAAAAAAACTTCTTTTTGACAACATCCATCAAGTGTAGAAAATTAAGGGGGACAATTAGATTATAAAATGAACCAAAATGTACTAAATCAAAAAAGAAATAACCCACCTGTCTGATAAATGTGATGGGTTTCATACCTGCTCGGTGGGGATCACCTGAGCTGACATCAATCACCTCCTTAAAGCATTTTTGCGCCCCCTGCAGGAGAGAGTGTGTCAATGCAGGACACGAACCATCCTTTTACCACGCTCCTTTAACACAGCCTTTTAAAAAATTCAAACAAAGACACAAAAACCAGCTCCTATCTGGATTTAAAGTGTTAGATCAGCTTTCAGCCTCAGCAGTGCTCACACATTCACTTCTTCCTGTGAGAATCACGTCTTTATAGACTGTGATATCTCATAAAGAAACTGATCATGAACAAAAAGAGAAGAAAACAAAAGTCAAAGTTAATCAGCCAGCTTACCAGCACAGTAAAACATAAGTTGGGATTTGGATATTTTTTTCTGTTGCTCAACCTTGCTTTCAACAATAATATTGCTCACAGCAGAAACCATAAAACATGGATCATTCTGAAGATGTGATGGGTGTAAAACCAGAGCTCTGTCCAAAGATAAAAACCTTAAAAAAAAAATATATATATATATGATATAGATAGTGATTTACCTGTGTGAGCGGCTCTGACACGCAGAGTGTGGGGACTCTGATCTCTCTCACTCTGGGATTCCCGTCCCGCAGGGAAGTCATTGTCCTCTGATTAAAACGTCGGAACCCTTCAGGCTTTTTTAACCTGACTATTTTTCTCAGTCGGACGCTGGCGAGGTGTCTGGAGAATATCTTCTAGGAGGAGAATATTTGACCAGTTTAACTGTGAAAAATGCACACTGGTTTGATGTTCAATCCCCTGTGTGTATGTTTGGGATAAAAGGTGGACCTTGGATATGTGAAACTTCATTATTACGTAAGGTTTTAATGTGATTCAGAGTTATGTTTTCCTCGATGGTACTGCCAGCACCCTCACATACATGCTGCTTTGATCCCTCCATGTATGAAGTGGGAGTATCCTCTCCATGCACATTTTACAAGCTGGTTCAAAAGTGTCCTTTCTTTTTTTAAATAAAAATATAGTTTTAACCGTGCTCATAGTAATCCTTGTTTTCACCATCTACTTCTCTGACAAAAACAGCTTCTAAAAAGATAAGCGTGCACACTCTGGGGGACATGAAACAGCTTTATTAACTGGAAACTTGCACAGGATTGGTAATGCAGAGTAATAATAGTGGACAGTTAGCATAGGTGCAGGGAGAAAACACGACAGGAGTCAAATCGCCTGATACACAATGGCTGTAGGCCACGATGACCTTTGCATAGAATTCCCTGCACGGGGGGGGGTGCGGGGGGGAGGGGGGGGGGGGGGTGTCTCGTGTCGATGGGGGACATTTAAAGGGAGCTCGGGTACACCATAATAATTCCTACAAACAGTTACAGTAACTTCATTCTTGTAATATGTTCTTTCATCTACTAAAACAGGGTCTGATAAATAATAGAAGTTATATACATGACGAGAAAGTAGACGGGGGGGTCTGGGGGGGTCAGAGGTGAAGCCATGCAGTCTGCTTTAGGCAGAGCCGGGAGCGGTGGGACAGCTGCGGACCGGAGACAGATGTGTGGTTCTGTGAGGTGTTGAACGGGATCCGGCGGGTAGAAAAAAGAGTGCTCGTTTAGTCTTCTGTCTTAGCCCTTATTGGTCATGAGCGTGTGTTTGTGTGGCATGTGACATCCAGGGGGGGGCCCGCCTCGTCCCCCCACCTGTTCTCGTGCCTCTCTGAAGGTAGTATGGATAACTTTAGAGCCCTTAAAAGTAGTATTAAAAGACCTTTCTGGTGTGGTTTTCTGAAGATTTGTCGGGCATTTTGTGCTCTCCCGGGCAGAACCGGAGCTCAGAACCCGGGGTCAGAGTTCACCTGCCTGCCCCGCCCCCCCCAAGAAAATTCGGTCTTGATCAGAAGGTGCAGATTCAGTCTTAAAATCCCTTAATGAGTAGTGGTTTGAGCCTTTCCCCCTTCAGGATTTATCTGAAGATAAACTAAACTCCCCAAAGCCAACAACAAAGGCACAAACAGGATATTTTCCTTTTGCTACCGGTGCCCACAGCTCCCCCCTCCATCCAGTTTTCAACACTTCTGCCTCTCTTTTATGTAACCTGAGTTTTCTTCTCCCTTTTTTTCCTGTTACAGACAGTCTGAAACACAGTAAAAGCAGCATCAAAGAGCACCCCATCTCATTTAAAGAGGTCATGCCTCTAATTTCTGGATTTTTTTTGCATTCCTGCACGACGTTTCACTAAAGTTAAATCACAAAATTCTAAATTGGAAAATGTATTTTTTTGCTGTGAGTACGTTAACCAAAAACAACTTGATTTATTTCAGCAATTGCCTTCTTCATAAATTCGTGTTTTCATTTAATAAACAGTTTAAAACTCCAAAATGATTTCCTTTGATTGAATATTTGATGCCATTAGCCTCTCCATTTACTGTCACTGTGTCTCAGGCCTGCTTTTATAGCTTAATTTAGTGCCATTAGTCAACAAGATGCTTCTTTTCTGTCACTTTTCCATCAAGAATGAAGCCTTGTCTCCTTCTCCTCCAGTTACAAACTTCCGATCGTGGAGGCAGACACTGCCCAGCTTGTCGGGCACCGTTTGTGTTGCAGGTTGGTGACGTCTGCTGGACGGGGTGATTAGCTACGCTTTGCTGCCACCTGCTGCCTCAGCTTGTCCCTCCTCTTCTTCTCCATCAGCCTGGGAAAAGTGGCAAAAAATGTTTAATTTTTAGAATCAAAGTGAACCCTGTGACAAAATTAAACATAAATCTCACATTAAAAATACTAGAAGCAGCTCGACTAACTATGAGTTATCTTAAGAACAGAAATTTCTGATTTTTTTTAAAATCAGGGATGAAACAAGTGATAGATATCCGTTTCTAAGTCTTAAAGATTTGGGTTGTTTCTCTTTAATCTGGTTTAATTTTCACGAAGAAGCACTTTGTGAAAATTAGGCACTAACGAAATATTATATTTAGTTAAATATTCTTATCTCCCTATTCTTTTTCTTTTATTCTCACATTTCTTTCTACTTCTCAGGCTGATTACTCCTCACAACCTCCCTGTGTCCACAAACATCAGAGATTTCCACTCCAAGGGGAAAGAAAGCCACTTCCAGGTGGTCTGTGTTTGGTCACCTGCGGTTCCGGGCCTCCACCAGCTCGCTCAGCTGGTCCTGAGCCGCTCGCAGCTCCTCCAGACTCTGCTGATAGCTCAGGTCTGCCGGGCCGGACCTCTCCAGGAGGGACACCTGGGTGGACAGCTCGCTGGTCCGGTCCCGAAGCCGCTGGATGGATGTGTACAAGTTCTCCTCGTCTTCCTCCTATAGACGCACCGTGGAGGTGAGCGAGGGGTTAGTGGGTTTTCATGTTTAGATCTACCTGAACCTATATGCCATCAAACAGGGAGCCTAAAGAGACCCAAGCAGGATCACTGATCACACCCTAAAATGATCTTAAACCCCTCTATAAAGTCCTCTTTCTATACCTATACATAGAAATCCATATTGGATTTCTATGTCTGTGTTTGATCTGTCTACACTGAGGTTTTTATACAGTAATAATTAAAGCTGTCTTTTTCCAGGTATAAGCAGAACCCAAGGAGGACAAAAAAAACGGACCTTTGGGTTGATGATCTCCACGTGGACCAGCAGGGCAGCCAGCTCCAGCTCCTCGCTGTAGCTGTTCTTCAGAGGCACACTCCTGTAGCCTGAAGCACCACACGGGGGGGGAACATGAACAAACACAGCGGGGTGGCTCGGTTGGAGCGGATCCAGCCGGGGGGGGGGGCGGCCTCACCTGTCCGCAGCAGACGGACCGGGTACGTGGCCTGGGCCAGGAAGTTGGGGTCGCTGAACATGTCCTCCTCGTACACGGTGAAGCGCAGGAAGGAGAAGGTGGGGTTGTGGATGTCGAACACAAACTGCCTCTGCACCCACACGGGATTCAGCCCATTGTCAGCTGTGGGGGGGAGAGGAGGAGGTTACCTGGGTCCACTGACCACAGGTCTGTGTTAGAGAGGTGTCAGACACCCTGAAATGGCCTTAAGCTGTCCTAACCTCTCCTATGTGGCTGCACAATAATAAGAGCTTTAGAGTAACCATCCCCATCTTTTAGAGGAGGGTTCACCCTTTTAAATGATGCATGGCATGTGCAAGTTGACCCCCTTAATTTGGGCATATCATGGTTGAGGGTTAATGCTGAAGCTCTGTGTTGCATGAATCCAGGTTGGAATATAGAGATGGCACGTAGGTGGAAATCTGCAGGTTTTTAAGTCCCTGAAACCTCCCTGCTGGTAGCAGTAGTCGATAACTCCAGCTAATGACAACAAATTATTGAATAACATGGTGCTCCCTCTGCTCACTCAGGCCTGTTAAGATGGGCTAACAAGAGAGTTTAAATTCACATGGAGGAAAAAAACCCAAACTGAGCTTCTCTGGTTCATTCTATTTTTCAGTAAACATAATGTGCGTTTGATAAATCAGTTCTGTGATAAAGTCTCTCGTTCAGCTTAATTCTGTATGAAAGTTGAACTATTACTGGTTTTATTGGATCGGCTTATAGAGCAGTCATTTCTTTAAACGAATGGATGTCTCATCTCACCTACGACGTCCGTCTTGTATTTGCAGCTGTCGTACTCAGCTCCACAGATTTCCACCTCCACAAAGGGGCACACGATGCTGCGGCCGTTTTTGGGCAGATGGCGAGCTCCCAGAACCTGGTGCGGTCAGGGAAAGTTCACCGTTCATGGGTTAAACACTTTAGCTTTTAGGTAGGGGGACTGTAACGAAGCTGAGCTCTGGGCCTGACCTGCAGCTGGACTGTAACCGGCTCCACATGAAGCGTGTCTTTGTCAAAGGGGTCGAAGGTGTCGTCCCTCATGATGTCGGGCTGGGGAACAAAGCCACAGCCGCCTCCCAGCAGGAACAAAGCCTGGTTGAGCTGCATGGGTTTATCTACAGACAGAAGACAACAACACCTGTTAGAAGACATGAAAACCTCTTTCAAAAATCTGATTAAAGAACAGACTAAAGAAGTTATTCACTAGTTGAATTATAATGTGAAGCATGATTATGTTCTTTTTCTTTCATAACAATCCTTAAACTTAATTTCATTGGTCTTCATAAAAGCTTCATTCATCCTTTTTTTCTCTTTTTTTGAAAGGTTCTCTTGCGATTAAGCTCCACAGAGTTACTAGCTGTTCCCATCTGTAATCTGTTGGTTTTGTGTCAGTGTTTCAGCCTAATCAGGATTTCAAACCCAACTCCCACATTTCCCCCCAAAAATTCAGCAAACTCATAGGGCTTTTCTGAGAAGTCAGAAGTGCATCAAGCAGAACCTCTTTTCTGTTCAGGAACTGACAGGAAATATAAATAATTTGACATCTTATTCAGAAATAATATTGGGTTTTCTATACTATTTTTAAAATTTTCAGTAAAGCAGAACATTTGAAAATGCATTGATAACAGAGGCGATTCTCCTCAAGTGTTCAGTCAGTCTGTGTGAATGTTTCGTTTCTCTCCCACTGACCTGGAGTCTGAAAATTCAGTGCGACCAGCTGGGAGCCGCAGAGCCACATGGGCAGCGGGTCGTAGTTGGACGAGTCCAGCCTCTGCCCTCGGGGGTAAACCCTGGACAGCTGGCGGCGGTTGTACTGCAGGAAGCGCTTCCCCCGGCTGCGGGTGGCAAACTTCTCTGCCTTGGTCTCCGGGAAGGAGGACATGTCCCGGTAACAGGCCCGCTCCGTCCCAATCTCTGCAAACAGCAGCTAGGTCAGAAAAACCTGACACAAAGGTGTTTCTGCTCCTCTCAAAGGGAGCGAATGAAGCTCAGAAAGCCTCACTGTCTTCATTGAAGGGGACGGGTCTGCAGTACACCACCAGCTCCGACAACTCCACCGCAATCTTCTTCCTCCTCTCCATCTGCTTCTCCTCCTGCATCTGTAGGAGGTCAGAGCAGAAAAGCTGCATCAAAGACCTAGTGGTCATGTTGTAGACTTGCAGAGTAAATGTGAAATATAAAGGCAGAGGATATAAAAATTACAAAAGAAATGATAATTCCGTAAGATGTTCTATTTGTAGCACTACTACATTCATTGAATAAGACGGTAAAATTCAAATCCGAATGGAGTTAAAACTGTAAAAGGTGTCTTTGTGACCGTACTGACCCGAGCATCGGCGTTCTGAGCCGCCTCTCTGATCTTGCTGACCCAGCCGGTGAGATCCTCCAGGCCTTCGGCCGCCACATCCAGAGTCTGGACCGGGTGGGAGGACAGGTGCTGGGAGTGGATGGTGAACACGAAGGCCCGCGAGTTCTTCCCGTCTTTATGCACCACTGAAAGGAGGAGGTTTTTATCAACAAGCAGTTCAGGGCAGAGCTTTTTCAGAAAATATTGATTAAATAGATAATAGTTTAAATTGTTTGCTCCATCTGTGTCTCTGTGGGATTTTGAGTGTTTTTCTCACCAACATGGCAGGTGGGCACATCAATAAAGCCTTTGAGGAACGTTCCCAGAGGACTGTTCTCTGTTGACTGAAACACAAAGAGACATTTGAAAACGTCCGTGTGTTAAAGGCGCCTGAAGCTCTTCTGGCTGCTCCGACTGTAAATCTCACCACTTCATCCACTTCTCTGGTGGGGGAGCTGGACACCTCCTCCACGTAGTTTGCAGGAAACCACAGCTGCTTCTTTCCTCCATAGTCGCCCCTCCACCTAAACTCAAAACGCACATCAGTTACTGGGAGTGCTTCCCATTTCCACAGGACACAAAGGGAGACGGGTGAGTGGGAACTCACCAGCCGCCGTCCTGCTTGTCCACGTTGAGGATGAGCGCCTGTTTGGGGAAACAGAGCTCGTCTTCTCTCTGAGCTCGGTAGTCGTACAGAGCCTTGACCGTACACTGAAACATGGCAGGCAAAGGAAATCCTAAATTAGAAAATGAGTCTCGAAACCCCTCATGCAGGTGTGAACTAATCTGTGCGTGCACGTAGTTTCGTCCATGTGTATCAGGCGATTCACACACACGTATTTAAGGATTTTCAAAGTGTCCTCAAACTGAGAAGAGTTTTATCTCACTTCAGGACTTAAGATTGGAGTCTGATGGCTTCCAGAACTTTTTGCCCTCTTTAAACTTTTATTCTCATACCACATTAAAGGACATTAACCATGCTATTATCACCATGAAAATATTTTCTTATAGCCATTCAGAATCTAACGGAAGCAGAATCAAATAAAAATGGACAAAAATGTGTCTCACCCGTGCTGTTGGCATCTTATTGGCCTCCACATAGAAGTGAGGAGTTCGGACTTCGTACAGAGCTCCATAGTCCAGCTCCTGAAAAACAAAACGAGCTGTTGTGCAAACTGTGTGGCTTTAAAAGGACAATAAATGGAGCAGGGTCCCACTCACCGTGGTGCCCATCCGGTCCAGAGTGTCTTCATTGATGGGGTAGCGGAGCCTCATCTTGCGGTAGAGTGGGTGCTTCTCATAATAGCTCACCAGATCCACCAGACTCTCGAACTCTGCCGAGCTGCCCAGCATGAAGAGGCGGCCCTCCTGCTGGATGCGGCAGTGTTTGATCTTTCCCTCTGCCCTTCACGCCCCGAAGGTAAACAAAAAGAAACACCAGAACGCTGTGATTGGGTGTGCAATGGAACAAGGAGAACCAGAGGGGTTGGCGTCCTACCTGAAGGAGATGGCGTAGGAGTTGTGCTCGCTGCGTTTTCGCACCAAAAAGGCTCCGTCTCTGGGGACGCGCATCAGCATGTGCTCGGCCTGGACCCGGGACAGACTGGAGTGATACCACCTGGAACACAAAGAAAGCTGTCAACCCTCTGAACTCATCGCGGCTGAAGATCCAAGCAGCTTTTACTCTCTTTAAGCACCAAACTCTCATAAAATCACGCAGTTCTGTGTCGAAAAGTAAAACTACAAGCTTCATCTTTCATTTAAAGGGGAGATTACATCTCTTGGACAAGTTTTTTCAGAAAGCACCTACTCTCTGCTCTCATGAGCGTTGGGCTGCGGCACAGGGCTGCCCAGCCTCATCTCAAACTCGTTGCAGCGCAGCGGCGTGTCTCTGTAGTGGCAGATGAGGCGATAAAGGCTGTCGAACACCAGGTTGTCCGTCAGGTAGTAGCGGGTGGAGCCGGACTCCTGACGCGAGTGGATCCTGCAGTGCTGGACCCGACCGGAACGCCTGGAGGAGGAGACGGGAGGCGCTTTAGAGCTCCTGCTTTAGTGGGCCTCAGACGTCTTTCTCTGCAACCAGGCTGAAAACAAATGTTTAAAAGCGGAATGGTTCACGTCTCATCCTCATCCGTCCATCTATAGAGGCTAAAACTGTAAAGTTTGACCCAAAGAGGGTTAACTCAGGCCGATTCAAGCCAGGTCTGTCTCCTTCTCTGCTTCCTCTGATAACAAACCAAACCTGAAGATGATAAGTTAAATGAAATAGGGGGGGGGGGGAACTCAATATAAGCTTGATAAACAATCTTAAAGTCCACCATGAACTCCTCTGGATACCAAAGAGTTCAGAGCCAGATGCGGCTCATCAACAGGTCGATGAATTGAAGATTACATAATTTTTTACATGCTTTTTCCTGTTGGTTGTGTAAGAAAACACTGACCAGAAGGACAGGGTGTAATCCCCGACGAACGTCTCGCTCTCCCGCACCAGGAAGGTGCCGTCTTTGGCCCCGCCCTCGCAGTACTCTTGCAGGAGTTTCTCAGCCACCTGCCGACCGTCGCGACCCCCGCCCAGCTTCCCGTGGAACCAGCGCTCCGCACAGTGCTGCTCGTTGTTGTTGCATTCCTGAAGGGTCGCAGAGGATATACAATAACCTTTCTGAGGATGACCGCGCGATAAAAAAAGCCCCGCTCCTCATGTCCTTACTTCCTTTCCGTCCTCGTCCTCCTCTTCATCAGTCGTCTGGTAGCGAGACGTCTCCTCCGAATAATAAATCTTATTACTTGTCAGGACGAAATAGTGTGGCGTCCACGTCTGCACACACATAAACACAACCAGTTTTAAGTTCAGAGTAAGCCAACAGGGCGTTTTCTCACACGGAGACACTCACGTGGTCGATGGGGTCCTCCAGGTAAAGGATGCCGTTCTTTAGCGAGTTGCTGATGTCATTTTCAGAGTAGCTGGCCGACGTCACCTCTTCGTACAGGGTTCCCTCCACCAGCTTCTTGTGCTGGAAGATGGGGAAAAATTAAGCACATAGAGGCACAGAGATTTTCAGCTTTGTTCTAACTGACCACCAAAGCGGCCTCCTAACAGGCCTCCAAGCCGGCCACCCAATGGGGCTCCTGAGGGCCTCCTAACGGGCTTCCCAGTACCTTGATGAGGATCTTCCTCCTGAGCTGGTGAGGTGAAGGGAGCTCGTCGGCGTTGCTGTCGACTGGCTTTGTGAGCAGCAGGTCTCCGAAGACCTTCTTAAAGTGAGTGGCCATGTTCCTCTGCTGGACCACACTGCAGTGGTCCTCAATGGACAGGATCACAGGATACCTGCACAGAAAACCACGCTGCTCAATGGGCTACTGAGTTACAGGGATAGATTCTGAAATAAAATCAGCTAGAATGTGTCTGAATCCCTCCAAAAAGAAGTCAAATAAATCATTAAAAATGGGAACTGGATGACAGTTCATTAAGATGCTGAGCAGTCTGTATGAATAACACGAATGAGAGAACCCACTAAAAAATATATGACTTCCATCTTCTGAATGAACTGAACATGATCATTCTAAAAAAGAGAAGCAGGAACATCACAGTAAAATAAATCTAATACTCATGGACTTACTCTGATGTGACGAATGCATGGTCTTTAATGGTGTGCAGCACATCCAGAAATTTGATTTTTGAGGTTAACGTGTGGCCGTGGTAGATGATTGGAAGGTCGTCAGGCCCGTCCCAGCAGTCCACTAACATCAAAAAAGTAAAAAAAGATAACATAAAGATACATTTAAAGCTTCTATGATCAATACATCTCATATAAATTAATGCATTCATTCTACCTTTTAAGAGTCCCAATAGGTGGCGCTAATGCATCTAAAGTTGATTTCTTAGCTATAAATAAGAAGGCGAGAATGCTTTGAGGGCTGTCAGAGCAGAATAAAGTTAACCAGAGTTGGACGGCTTCTGGAAAGTTTTCTTTGGTTTGTTTTAATAAGTAAAGTAATTTTTTTTTTCTAATCAAATGGTTCCATTTGATAAAAATGTGATAAATGGATATTATATAATGACAAATACTCTAAATTATATCCCACCTCTTAATCTCATCGTTATACATGACTAAATACCTACATTTTTGCCGTTATTCCACATCTCTATAGAACTGCTGCAATCTGTATTTGTAAAGCACCTTATCAGAATGAGAGTGTTTTTTTCTTACGTTCGATGCAGCGGCAGCCCATCCTCAGACAGCGAGCATAGGCCTCCAGAGAGGACTCACTGGAGAACTGGTCACCTGTCAGGTAGCTGGAAAAATAAAGAGTAAAAGAAGAGTTTTTATAAAAGGGAAAACTGCTTTTCAGTGAGTTATATAGATATATTTATTTGATTATTTATTTATACATGGATACACATATACATCGATATATGTTTGATACACAAACATATTTGGTGCATCTGTGTTTTATTTTTCACTTAAAGGCCAAAATACAACAATTTCAACTATTAAAATGCTCTATTCAGGCATGAAAGGGTATAAGTGGTAACCATAAATTAACTCTAAGTTAATCATACATCTGCAGGCCTCTTCCAGATGTGACAGGTCTTAATGTTACAAAGAAGGACCAAGTTTAGGGCTGAATCACTTCCTCTCAGTTCCTCCGCTTGTGGTCTGATCACAGCACAGCACAAAAAAGAGTCCAAACCTCTGAAATAAGCCATGAACATTGTCCCTCCATTGCAAAAATTTACTTGTGCACCTAAATGCACCCTCAGGGGTCGAAAGACTCGTCTCTGGGTCCTGATTTGTTCATTTGTTCATTTACTTCTTGGGAACATAAGTTTACCTTTCAGGGCCTTTAAAAGTACAAATATGTGTCCTGGGGTCCAGTTACAAGCCAACTAGGGCACATAAAAGCTCAGGAGACCTGAAAGTACTTTCATTTTTCACGCTTATATTGGATCCTTGGAATCAGAAGCGGGCTGAGAGATTCCAGGACTCACGTGTTGTGTGAGGAGGAGATCCAGTACTGAGACAGCGGCCTTTTCATATCATCAGGGACCACTGGGGATAGCCTGGGGTCACACACAGAGTTCTCTTTGGAGAACAGGAAGGTCAGGAACTGGAGGAGAAGAAGGAAAAGAAGGACTAAATTATAAGGCAGGGAAAAACCTTGAGGATTTCTGTGAGTTTTTTTCCGCCTCTCGGCGGTGTGCCACCTCATCTAGCTGCAGCATCGGCTCCGGCTGCGGGCCCGCCCTCATGTAACCCACCAGAAACTCCCTGACACGACTCAGGTCCGACGCCCAGGCCTCCTGAGACCAGCCAGAGGGAAAGGAAAAGTGAGAACAAAGCAACTTTCAGGGCTGGGTTTCTGCTGATGGGTGCTGATTTTCCACAGTACCTTCTGGTCCATCTGTAGGAACTTCTGAAAGTCATAAAAGGAGATCTGACAGAGCTCGGGCCGGTCCACATTTCTGAAACCAAACAGATTTCAATGATGTTGAACCTCTGAGCGGGGAAAGCTGTGCAGAAGTGAAGGTGAGTGAGAATGGAGACGTGATACATTAGCTGACTAATTATGCCTTCTTTTTTTTTAGGTTAATGTCCCGTAACATTAAGAAAATGCTTCCCTTCCACTCAGCCAAAAAGGAAACATTTAAGTGCCATTAAAACAGCAGAAACACATTATTTCAAAGCCTGAACCTTCCTTAGAAACCCATAAAGAGAGGCCGGACAGGTAGACAGGCAACAGTGGGGGGATGGGGGTAGCCAGGACTGGACACGGGGGGTGAAGGTGGAGGGACTCACCGCAGGGGAAAGGAGAGCTCCAGCTGCTCAATTATCTGAGAAAAAAAAGGGGAAGAACCAGGCGGTGGAAAGGTGGGAGGGGGCCAGGTGAAGCATAAAGAGGAGAGGACAAAGTGAGCGTGGTGTGCTGCGGGTGCAGGAATCTGTCGTACAGGTGCTGGTGCACGGAGGGCAGCGCTGAGGTGCTGGGATCTAAGCTTACCTTCGGAAAACAGGGAGGCAAATACCAACACAAACACCACCCCTCACCTCCTCCGGTCATTCATTTAAACATCACGATTTTAAAAAGGCCGGGAAGTCTCCCCTGACTCGGGTCTGATGTGAGCTCGGGAAAGAGTCGGACACTCACACTCCTCTGAGCGTCGAACATCAGCGTCCTGTAGAGCTGTGCAAAGTTGGGGTAGGACAGCTCGCTCCTGGCCTCCACCTCCTGAGGACAGGGACAGACCAGGCGAACAGGAAGGGTGAGAAAATCCCAGAGGAAGAGGAGCGTCTGCCCGGAAAAACATTAAAGAAGAAGAAGAAGAAGAGGAAGTGTCTGACCTGGAGTTTGTCTTTGAGAAAGCGCATGTTGGGCACTCTGTAGTTGATCTGAGGCAGCAGGGCTTTGACGTCCTTCACCGTGATGCTGGGGAGGGAAAATGTAGGAAAGATAAAGGGTTGATCTGATGGTAAAACATGGGAGATATCACATAAACACACAGAGGCAAGGATGAGACCAACCCTATCTTTGTGTAATCTGAACTCAGAGCAACTTTTGTTTCCTGCCTCTCTCCTCTTTCAATAGACTCCAAAGTCTGTTTGTGGTTATTTTGTGTGTTTTTGTAGATGGATTGTTCCTTTGTCTGGTAGATTTGCAACAATTGGATGTTTTGGGGGGTTATTTTGTGTACCTTTTCGTGCTGTTTTGCGCGCTTCTGGATTGGTTTTGATTCTCTTTGTGTTCATTTCATGGCACTTCTTGTTTTTGTCTTTTTGGTTGTTTTGTGGTAGTTTTCGTATTTATGGATTAGATTTATCTTATGTTTTTTTTGCATCTTTACCGTATATTTGAAAATGCATTGATAACAATAACAATTCATACACTCCTCCGTCACTGGAAAATTAATTTAGGATAGTTCCATACTTTAAAGGAAACACTTATTGTTTTTCATTTCATGGGCTCGCAGATGCTTGCAGAGATAATTCTGCTCACACACCCTTTTCCTCCAACTCTTCCTGTTTTCCAATCATGCAGCACACCACAGGTTAAAAAACAAACAAATCAGCAATTTACAGTCATAATTAAATGTTATATGAGGAGATCATGAGGAGATCATAAGAGAAACATGCTCATGTTTGTCAAAGTTTTAAAACCGCAAGACTGGTATATTAGGAGGATCATTTCTGATGCTTCTGTTCCTTTGGACAATTATTCATTGATTACTTAAACACATGGACACATGGAAAGAAGACAGAATAAAAGCAGGTGGAGGTGAAGCTCTTTTGGGGTGGTCGTCTCACATTTCTGCCAGGTTTGAGCCGTGCCGCCTCGCTCCTTTCTGTCTGACTACCGTTACTATTTTCACAAGTGGCAGGAAGCCGCCCTCTCCCAGCCCGTCGCATCACTTCCTGCTCCTTATCATGCGGCGGCAGGCTGTTTGTCCTGGAAAGGCTTCCACCCAAAACAGAAGCCCGGACCCTCCAATGCCACCTCCCGCAGCACGTCAGCCAATCAGCACCCATCACGGGGGGGGGGGCTTTTTTCAAAGGCTCACGTCTATAACGTAGAAAAAAGTCAAGCTAAAACTGTTGAGTGTGCAGAAAAGCTGACTGAATAAAAGTGAATGAGGAATAGATGAGCCACAGGAGGTCTGACGTGCGCATCAGGTGCATGTACTGTATTTAGGGAGCTTTTTTGAACAGGAAGTGATCGATTTGAACCAAGAATCTCACATGTCAGTGACCATCTGAAAGATTAGCAAAAGTCAGACGGAAGGATTTCATAAGACATAAGCTGAGAAGAGGTCGAACGGCCCCAAACGAGCCTCCCTGAATGTAAAACATGGCTGGCACATGGTACCGCGGCAGGAGAGCGTCTGTGGAGCTGATCTGAGGCGATGAGGGGTCACCCACCTGCCCTCGTGGTTCCTGTCCATGACTTCAAACTGTTTCCTGAGCCACCTGCAGAGGGAAAGGAAATCAAAAAGGAGTAAATGAGAGGCCACTCGCAGCTGAAAGGCTGAAACCATTCAGCCAAAAAGATCAAAACATGGAACCAACTGAGAGCTCTCAGTTTTGAATAATACAGAAATACATAGTAATAAGGGTTAGGGTTATCCTGAAGATGTTGAGTTTCTGGGCTTAAATGCCAGATTTTATTACCTTCCACTAAAACAGAATCTCAACCCGTGCAGCTCTAAATTTATTGAACATCTTCAGCTGATGTTGATCCTCGACTTTTTAAAATTTGAGGGGGCCTTAAAACGCCCTCTTGCTCATCATCAAACACTGAAAATCATGCTTTTGAAAAACATAGGTAGTTTCTGATCAAATTCGGCTACTAGTTGTTTAGAATGCATGTGTTGGTGTGGAGATATAATTTTCTGTCTGTCAGACAGTTATTTTGGGCATTTTTCAGAGTTACAATTAGAAGAAATGAGCTGCTTGTAACATCGTCCCTAAAGATATCATTTAAAATAAGTGGGTTTATCATCTGTGGACACAACATCCTTTGGGTTAGGTGAGTTCTTCCTGCTCACTTGACTCAGGGGTTGTTGTTAAATGACTCTCCAAACCAAAAATAATGTTTGAAAACTGGTTAATGCAAAGTCTGGACCAAAATAAAAAAACTATTTTTAAACATAACTTCTTTCAACCAGCCACACTTTATTATAGCCTTTTAGAAAGATAGGACTGAAATAACACGTTAAGCACACCTTTGTAAAGTACTGTGGTGTGAAAATCTGTATTTTTAATTAAAATGTGCTGCATCGCCGATGAATATCTGGCATTCATCAGAAAGCAAACAACTGGAAAATTGGAGGGAAATTTAGTGACATTAGACTAATAAGCTCTCACTGGGCAGGACCCAAAACCTCAGAGGGGTTGAACCATCACTGGAAAATGGTCAAAACAGAGCAAAATCTGGAGGTTTTTGTAACTTGATAATTACAGTAAAGCGATTATGCGGCAGATAATCTCATCGGAAGCACCCACGAGCAGGCCTGAATGTCGGAGCCATCCCAATAAAACTTGACTGTTCTTTAAACATTCAGCACAAACAAACAACCGCTCAGTTCACAAACAGACAGAATTAGCCTTTTCATTTCCTCTGACCAGTCAAACAGTCTTTCTCCATCACTGCCCTGCTGCGCTCGGCTGTTTCCGCCACAGAAGCCAGAAGCAGCCTCCTCACACTCATCTCCAGTACATGTTTTCAACCCAATACAAACATTTCTCCTCTCCTTCGACGACTCCTAACCACTTCTCTTCCGTGCTGTTGTGATGTATTCATGTCCATCTTATTGGACGAATTAAAGTATAAATAGTAGTCATGGGCACACACACAATGTCCTTCATCTTTAATGTAAAGAACAAATTTTGTTGGACAGCGATACCCATGACAAAAAAGGGTCAAACCAACTCTGGTTGTGCATTCAAATGCATTCACGTGTCATTAAACCAGAATAATAGGAGTAAAACAGCCCTACATCACAAACATAAATTCAATCAAGACAAATAAGTGAAATTAACAAGACTCTTTCAGGGTATTAAAAGCCAAATGGAAAAGAAAACAGGCCACAACGAGTCCACATAGTTTTGGTTTTAGGGCCCCTTCAGAATGGTATGGAGAAAAATGGACTCAGCATAGCTGCACATGTGTCTTTAAACCACTCTGTGTGTAGATTTTTATTTCAAACATGTGAAATGAACACAAACATGAACATTTTCCACCGATTTTTACCTCAAACCACACTTATGTGATCTCTTCCTATTCAAAATGGCTCAGTGGATATGTGCACACGCATCACCCGATGCGCACAGAACATGGAAATAAACACACCCATACAAGATGGTTTGAGTTCTGTTTGAAAGCTGGGACATCTCTCTGTGAGGACGTTTTTCTGTAGAAATAAATCCCCTCATCAGATGTCCCATCTTGCTACCAGCACCTAAATGCACCACAATGCGTATGTGGAAACTGTAGAACCTGGGACATAAAAAGACTCAAAATCCCATGTGACCCTGTAAACTGGTCTTTATCTATCAGGTGATGTGTGTGCATGTATTTAAAAAGCCTCAAAAAGAGCTACCTGATTAAGGACGGGATGTGTCCACCCACCTGTCGATCTGCTGTGGGGCCGGCGCTCTCTGGGTGTCCATCATCAGCCAGTTCAGTCCAGTGATCCACATGTTGACCTCTTCCTCACTGAAGGCTACAAAATCACAGAAAAAATTAGTTTTATCATCCACCTTTTCATTGTATCCAAAACAGCAAAAGAAGGAAAATTGACACATAGTCTCATTCTTAAATTAGGAAAATCCCTAGATTTAATAGAAGTGATGGATTAAAACCTTACAAATTACATAAGGAAACAATGGTTGATAAGATACAAAGAGGAAAAAACTACCACAGATGTGGATTTATTTATTTTTTTACCAAGAATGCTACTTTTTACTCAAACGTAGATCAATCCGCCAGAGAAAATAGTCCCCAGGAAACACACTGCTTGCTCTGGCCTAACAACAACAGAGTCCTGCTGCGCCGTCACTGAAACCTGAGATTTTTTCTCAGATTAAGGCCTTCAGCTGGCCTCATTTGGCCCAGATGAGTTACTTCCTGTCAGAGAACATTTGTTCTAAGCCTGTTGTTTGGTTCTGTTACAGTCAAGTGAAACCATAACCTATTATCTCCTTTGTCCTGCAGCTGTGCTCCAGTTCCTTTAACTTAAATAAAGTGAGCTCACTCAGACAGCTCTTTAAAAAGACAAACTGGCCACCTGAGGACGTTTCTGTGCATTCAGCATTCCTCTAAAATCCTGTTTTCAACTTTTTTTGGAAAAAGAAAAGCAAAGATTGGTATGGAAACATGGCATAGGCGCTCATTTGCATCTCCACTCATAAACCAAAAAAATTCAATTCAATTTAAAAAAGTGAGTGCATTACCTAATATACCAAGTTTTCATTTTACTTCATCAGAAATTAGAAATAAACACCTTTAATTCCACATTTGTAAAGTCTCTCATTTCCGTCTGATGTTTGCTCTCCAGCCCTACAGGCATTTAAGTTAATTTTCTAGCCACTAATAGGAAGTCCAGTATGCTTTGAGGGTGGTCAGAGCAAACTAAAGTTGGTAACCAGAGATGGAGGACTTCTTGAACGTTTTATAAAAAAAAACTCTCTGATGGCAGCTTGTGTAGCTGCTCTGTGGCAGAAGACACAGACACACTTTGATTCACTGTAACTCTGCAACAGTTGGTGCCTCGGGAAACATTTAAACTGAGCTTCATTGAGCTTCACAACCACCCTTGAACTGAAATATGCTTTAGAATATTTCAGGTCATTGATTCAGCCGTCAAACAACATTTTCTAAATTTCCAATGAAATTATTACAAAGCCTCGCAGTAACGCAATGTCTTTATGCTGCTATAGATAACTTTTTCATTTGTGTTTTACAACATTCGTTTTGGTCTGCTTGGACTTTTATCTGTAAATATCTTTGGAAAACCCTTTTTGCAATGTTTTGTCTAAATACATTTATTCCTAGATGTTGTTTCTGCTAACTTACAGAAAATCATGTTCAAATTCAGTTGCAGGCAGTTTCTTCCTCTCTTCTGGCTTTAAAGAGAGCTATAACTACAGACTGCTTGTGGTAACTATAATTAAGGGCATCGACTGAGAGAGTCAGCTTCGGATTCCTGGTTGTTTTCTAGGTAAATAATGAAACTGCTGGGGATGATGGGGAACAGCGGGGGCCCCTCGGAGGGTCCATCCTGCTCTGGGATCAGGGAGGGGATGTCTCTCACATTGTTGCTTCTGATCTTTTTCTGAGATTTACAGATTAAGGAAAATACACGGCCGTGCATACCTGACCCTCTGAGGGACTTAAGCTGAGAAATGAAGAGAACACCAGGCCGAGTGAACAGAGGGGTGCTTTGCGACCTTTGACCTGCTGGCTCTGCGGCCGGTAGGAGGGGCAGGACACTGACCTGCCACGCTCAGTGTCCGCAGGCGAAACTCCAGGCCGTGGAGCACGATGAAGCAGTGGGCGGAGTCCACTTTACGAGCCTCCTCCGGGTAGCGCTCGAAATCACGGGAGCCCTTCCCCAACCGCAGCTCCCGGATCTCCCGTATGTCGACTGGAGGGGGAGGAGGTGGAGGGAGGAAGGAAGGAAGGATAGAGTTGCATGAACACAAATATGCGAAACCATAAATCCCACTTTGGCACGTTGTTCATTTCCCTGCCAAACACCCAGAAATCTGCGGCCGGAGAGCAGAACAGGCGCTCAGTGTGTGTGCATGAGCCCAAAAACAGACACTGTACCGTCCCCGCTGTCGGCCTGAAGCCTCTCCAGGCGTCCCCCACCCCACAAAAGCTCCAGTCAACGGAAAAAAGAACCTCTTTTCACAGGCTAAAAAAGACCCTTTAAAAAGGATAAAATAGCCCAACTGGGTCAGAGTGAGTGGGAAATGTTGCATTAATTATGCATTAATTATTCTATTATATTCTATTCTATTCTCTATACTAACAAAAACCTTTTATACATGAATTAAATGCTCGATAAACCCCCATACAAGTCATTAAGAAAATCTTAGATATGTTTTAAGCTTTAAAATCTTATTTCTACAACCAAGACCAAATTAATATTCCATTTTTCTAGTTTGTTTTTACAGTATGAATCTATAAGAATGGAGACAAATTGACCTACAGCCATTCTTTAACAGTAATTTATGATGTGCTCCCCCATCTATTTTCAACTTTTTGCGTAGAAAAAAAAAGTTTTATGATCCAGATGTTCTCATTACTAATAATCAAAGATAATATACAATGCGGTGCTTTAAGATCTTTTTTTTAAGATCTAAAAACTCTCATTTAGGACATTACCATTCATTAAAGAACACACAAAAAATGGCTGTAACAGGGTTGAAAATCAACACATTAACACTTTTGTCAATGATAATTCATAGAAAATGACTGAAAAGTCAACAAATCATATATTTATTCGATGTTAATAAAAATTAAGACCCCATTAGCAGGACTCATTTTCAAGTTTGTCCAACCAAAGGCAGACTTTTAAAAAGCTGGACAGGCGCACCCAGAAGGTGCATGTGTTTGTGCTTGTTTTTTAAACTTTTAAAGTTTTAGTGTTTTATTCAATCGGATTTATTTCCAGAAAAGCTTAAGTTGTTATGGCTAAACATCAGAAACTGCTAACTTTGGGTCACTTAAAGCAATAATATCCTGATTTTAGTCCATCTAATGTGACCAAAATGACCATTTATAAAGCTTAAAGACACAATCTGAGCATTAGCATGGACCAGGATCTCCCCTGGAGAAAGTCTGCAAAGGTCTTGGTCCACAGTTGATAAATTAGTTCTCCATTATCCCGGTTAACAGGGCGGTTTGGACTCTAAATGTGGGTTATCGTGTCTGCCTGCAGCTGGAGGAGAGAAACAAACTCAGACACTGTGTTTTAGATTGGGACTTGAACTACTCTGAGGCACGATTCAACTCAGACGTAGCTGTATGTGTGTTAAACAACCGACCAGCTGTTCTAAATGGTCCCGTATAGTGGACTCCCTGTGTCCGGCGCCAGTGGAGGCGGCCTCTGAAGGGTTAACGGACTCTGCTGGGTGACCACAGAATGTGATGTAAACTCTGGACTCCGCTTTGACACTTGCAGCGGTCGACACACCCACAGAGAAAACCCTGGCTTATTGACTTAGCAGATGTGCTGTGCAAACACACACAAACACGCACAGATACGCACGGGCCCGACACAAACCCTCTGTGACACACAAGCGTGAACTGAGGGCCTACTTTACAACATTTTCCACCACACAGGAGCTTTCTTAGAAATAACTGGGATGCTCAGGGAATAAGTCCAAAACAGCTTTTGCTTCCCTTCCGTCACTCTGGACTCAGTTATCTGTCCACAGGACGGACAGCCCTGGACACACACACACACACACGGGGAGGAGGAAACTATGGGCTGTAAATTATGCCGAATCAAAGACCCACGAGGAGAATCTGGTTCTGATCTGGGGGAGCTGCATGTGCAGATGGGAGATAGAAGGTCTGGCATGAGATTAAGAGAAAACCCCTTTTTCAACACATGGAAACGAGCTCAAACGAGCTCCAATGAAAGGGTTGACACAGTTAGTAAAGCCTCTACACTTTCTCTGACTACTTTGGGACAACAAGAGGGATTCAGCGTGGACTATTTTGGGTTATTTATCGGGACCATGCTCACACTGAGCTGAAACATAAAGCTGCTTTCTGTCTACGTTGTGCGTTTGGCGGGAAAAAAAACGTCAAGGGAAACTTGAATTTCTTTGTTCAGCTACACGGAGAAAGCGGAGCCCCAAATCCCTGCTCAGTAAGGGTTAAACTCCAAAAGAAGGCACAGATCTCCATCTATGATACAACAGAGCTTTCATTAGTTATCTGAGAACTGATTTGACTCACAACCCCCATCAGGATTTTACCTTCTTCACTGGTTTGAACTGTTTAAGAATTCCAATTTTGTACCAGCTCAACTATTTCAATCTAGTTCTATCATCAATTTGATCCCAATCAGTCCTATTATTACTTTTCCCTCATTAATGGGGTGCCACTTGATGATGATCCTAACCAGACGAGCCTCCTCAGTGACTCTCTTCGCTCCTCTGAACTTCCTCTGGATGGTGGAGCACTCGTGAAACCGGTTTATTTTCGTAGGCTCGTGCCACACTCATCATCCATGAAACCATTTCCATTAATCTTCAGCTTTAAAACGATCAAAGTTACAAAAAGCTCAGTTCAATTCCTGTCATTTTCCTCCACACCAGCCCAGAGCTGCCCTCCTCTCCCTCCTCGTCTCCCTTTATAATTTCAGACCATTTGGATGTGAGAGGCTATGGTCCTCAGGACGGTCCTAGGACGTCTCTGTGAGCAGCTCCCCGTGAGCCGGTCCCTGCCCAGCGCCGGGCTGGACAACAGCCCCTGAAGGCAGCTTGTGTGTACGCCGGCCGTGGAAACAGCAGCTGCTGATGAGCGCCGGGTGAAAGAAACTGTTCCCGGTACGGCTGGTGACATCACCGGCTGCCAAGTGGCACAAACTGTGTATAGCAAGTCCAAGAAACATGAGGGACGGACAACAGCAGCAGTCTGAGGGCAGACTGGGTTCAAAACACTGGAGAATTGTTAAATTTATGCTTTCCATAAGGCTAAAATACAACTTTATTTTAATTTTTGTTTTGTTTTATTTAAACATTTCAATCTTCTCAGGAAATCTGTTAAACCGGTGATGGCCTTTTACCTCAGACTCAAAAGCCCTATTCAGCTCAGTTTAGCTTGCTTCCATTACAAGTGATTCCACCTCATTGTGGGCAGGGTTTACTAGGAAAAGGCGCCCCGAGAGCCCCGTGACGTCATCAGTACGCGACCTAACGGGATGATGGTTGACAGGAAGATGAGATGTGCAAAATGTTTAGCCAGAGAGTTAAAAACTCATTTGTGAAATCTAGTATCTGGTAAAAAAATCACAGAAAATTTGCCGTCAGAGTCTGAATGGGCTCTCTGGTTTAACCCAGGAAAGGAACTACCAGTTTGAAATCAGAATCAGAAATAATCCCAGTGAAGCCATTTTAAAACCAGCAAAAATTGAACACATTTAGACAAGATTGACCAAACTCTAATTAACCCTCAATCTGCCTTAAATGACTCCTTTTGGGGTCAAACCACCACAGGGGCCTCATTTGTGGTCGGCATCCGTGCTTCCTGCAGGAGATACCGAGCTTTTGTTTCCACTCCTTTAATCTGGGACAGGAAGCGAGACACTCCCTGATAACCCAGCACTTCCTGTGCCTCAGGGTTCCATACCTCCACACTTTGCCAAAGAGCTCATCTCTTTAAGAAAAACAGAAGCCGAGCGTGTGCGTGCAGGGATAAACTATTGTATGGCAGCAGGAGAGGAATACATAAAAAAAAAAAAGATGCATGGCAACAAACACAAAAGGTGGAAAGGCAGGAGCGGGGAGGTTAGAGACGAGGTCGGTCACATTAACGAAAATAAACTACCTTCAGACCGAAACAGAAAGTGGAGAAAAACAGAGAGAGTGAGACGTAGGTCAGATAAATCTGTAAATGAGACGGGTGGCTAGGTGAACGAGTGGGAGCCGGAGGATGGGAGATGATGGAGGAGGAGGAGGAGGAGGAGGAAGAAAAGAGGGGAGCCTAGAGATAGGATTGTGCTAGATAAAGTGAAGAAGACCTGCTGGGTTCCTGGAATCTGCTGGAGGCTTGGTCCAGTGGGAGGTTGTGTGCGGAGGGGCGTTTGTGGGTTATGAAAGCATGTGTTTGTGTGTGTGTGTGTGTGCGTACAAGTTGTTTTCACCAGTTTGGGAAAGACGGCTGTGGTTTTACTCAGAATCATCAGAGAATAAGCGAAAGCTCCATTGACATGCTCTGAAAGGGAAATGAATCCTTCACGAGGCTCCAAAACCCTTGAATTGTTTCACGTTTGCCACACAGCTGTCATCCTCAGGACTCAAACCACCCCAGTCTGTTTTGGGGTATAGATCACATGCCTTTGGACCTGTTTCTAACATATTACCATAGTTTTCAGGAAAAAATGCTGACATTTCATAAATGTTAAGACCCAATTAAGACCTTCCTTTGGAATTAAAACATTGGTAAAACTCAACTAAAGCCACAGTTACTATAAGCAAAGGGAGTATCTCAGTGATTTCCACATAACTTTTCACCATCAGCTCCCTGAACTCTGTCTCACACAGGCCTTCTCCCCCCACATTTGGCTCACATAAAGTAAAAAAAAGACACATGGCAGGCAGAGGGAAACTTTATCATGCCAGTTGCGAATGCGTTTTAAGTTTTTCTCTCCTACAAATCCTCCCTCGGGCCGCGGAATCCAGGAAGCATACAATAGCCGCCGTGCCTCAGAGGTGCAGAGCCGACAGCTCAGTGGGCTTCCACTGGACCCGGCCCACGGCCGGTCAGACAGGCCAGAGGCCCGGGGCTGCGAGGACCTGTCTGGAGAGTTCCTGCCAAGCCGAGGTGGAGGAAGAGGAGGTCAGCGGGTTGTGATCCGCCTGTCAGCTGAGGAGGCCGGGTGTTTGGGTTGGGACGGGACCAGCCCACCGCAGCAAAATGTCAACTTTTACAGCCGGCGCACGCAGAGGAAGGACAGCCCTGGAAACGTGTTGTTTTAGAGGGGTCACGTCGGCCAAAAACGCAAAAACCAGATCTTTTTCCACCAGCTCTGAGGTTGGGAAACCGATGGCCGTTCTCCCCCCTGTCTTTGCTAAAAGCTGACTGCGCGCCTGCACATTCGAAAGAAAATCTGCACGACACGAGACTTTTCCGTGACATTCGCCGCCGGATACGTCGCCTCCTGAGGCCAGGCGTGCGGCCAGCGACCTGATTTTGAGGAAACAGAAAGCAAACAGAGGCTTCCACAGCACAAACAGGAGGCAGAACCCAGCCTTCCTCTGCACGCTCGCCGACGCTCTAACTCAGAGTAAATGATGCAGGTCGGGCCAAAACCGGCCAGTAATGCACAGAAGCTTCCTGATAGGGCGTGTTTCATACCCAAAATGTGAGAAAATGGACTCCTAAAGACAGGCTTGCAAAAAACTCTCCAACCCCCTCTTCACAGAAACCAGACACCCCAAATCAGACAGGGTTTCTGTTTCTGTTTTTGGAGTCATTATTTGTCTCTTTTGCTCACTATAGACCCATCTTGTGGTGGTTTTTGTTGTTATTGTATCGTTAATAGTAAGTATAGTTTACTTTTTATAGTAGTGTGTTTTTTTTCGTCACTATTTGTCACTTTGGAGTCTTTATGCGTCTCCCTGTTGTCCTTCTGCGTCTCTCAGTTGGGTTGTTTATTGTTTTAGATTTCTGTTTTTGTCTTTTTTTTTTGTCTCCGTTTGCCTTTTTGTGTCTTCATAAGCCCCTTTTTTCGGTTTGGCATCTATATGCATCTCACTACCATCCCTTTGTGTCACTTAGTCATGTTGTTTGTCATGTTTGCCTTTCTTTTCATATTTGTTGCCAATGTCTGTTAGTACTGAGCCACATCGCTGCCCACAGGCCCTCAGTCCTTCAGTTTCTGTCACAAAGCGGTGTCTTCAGTCAGTTTTTTCACTTTTAAATGCTCTCACCTGATATATCTGAGTCTGTAATGGTTTAGCAAGTCCTTGTTGTTGTCGGTTGTGTCCCTCTGTGGTCAAATGTATGTCAGTTTGGAGGGTTTGTGTGTCTTAACATCCATCATGGTTCATGTAAAATGGCATAAAGTTATGAGTGAACCATCATGAAGCCTTGGATCTCAATGAGTAAGTTTGGATTTGACTGGCCTGGTCCAGACCCCCGTGGCTTTGAAGGCTTTGAAAACTCACCTTCTCCCTCCAGTTTGTCCGGGTTCCGGCTCCACACTATCTGCCTTGTGTCCTGTCGGATCTGGAACGTTCTCCTCTCGGGCCGCTGGGACTTCTTCTGGTAGAAGACGGTCATCACCGTCCCCATCTCCAGGCTGTGGAGGATGCGGGGACCGGCCTCGCTCCAGTCCAGCATCCTGGAGGCCACGGCGGGGCCGGCGGGGGCCTCCTCTGCGCAGCCGTTGTGGCAGCCGCTGAACCTGGCTGCACACATCCTCACTGCATCGCTACCGGGAGGACTGGGAGGACTGGGAATCTGTCGAGGTTTGTGGAGAGGGACGCTTATCCGTCAGTCTGTGCTCAGGGGAACACAGTAATCCAACATGTTGAAATCCACAGCTGCCAGGAAGGGAAAATCTGCTTTCCAGTCCAAAATGGGCCACTTAGAGCATGCGGCCGGAGCTATTCAAACCATCTAATAATGAATCATTAGCTGAAATCCATCACTTAGCATCCGCCGGAGCTGAAACGCTGAAATGTCTGAGATGTGAATACTGCTCTGGTCCTCCGGAGGGGGGGGAGTGGATCCCGGTGTTATCCTTTCCAGATGCTTCTGGCTGAGCACCAGTGAAATCCACTCGGGGTGAGTTCTCATCCCCGTTCGGGCTCGGGTTTCCAGCCCCTGTGGGTTTTTTCCTGGTGCTCCGCTCTGAGAATGAAAAAAAAGGGGGCAGCGTTGCGTTGCGTGCCGTGGATCCGGATCCAGACCCAGACCCAGACCCAGATCCGGCTCCGGCTCTGGCTTGGGCTCGGGCTTGGGCTGAGGCTCAGAGTAAGACCTCCCCTCCCGGATTCAGGAGAACGAAATCAGAGCGAGCGACGAAGACGCGGAGTTACGTAAGGCGGAACGGGCCGGAGCGGGCCGGAGGGAGGCGGGAGGCTGCTGGGAGGCTGCCGGGAGGCTGGAAGGAGGCTTCTGGGAGACGCAGAGACGCGACGCGGCCGCGGTGAGGAACCCTGTGCGCCCCCATCCACCGAGGCGTTCCGCCTCCCCCCCCCCACCCCGCAGTCTGCTCCTCCTCTCCCGGCGCCGGTTATACGGAGAGAGCCGAGCAGAGGCGTTTTAAAGATCCAGGTCGCCCCCCTCCAAACCACCCACCCTCGTCCCCCCTTCTCTCCCCCCCCTCCCTCCCTCGCGCGCGCCTCTCTTCGCCCAGGATGCCCCCTGTCAGTGCGCGCGCGCGCGCCCCCTCAGCGCCTACGCCTGCGGTCTGGAAGGAAATTGGGGTCTAGTAGACCGGAAAAGCTCGATCAGATCGGTGTTTTTTTTCATTAGAGCGGCGGAGGGAGGATGAGGGGAGCGGAGGCAGAGAGCAGAGAGGGAAAGCCGGAGAAAGCAGGGCAGGAGGTGTGAGTGTGTGTGTGTGTGTGTGTGTTGGGGGGGGGGGGGGGCAGCAGAGCGACCTCCGCGGGCCTGCGGGAGATCTGCACCCGGGAGGACCCTCACCCCCCCGGGGGCTGACACCACCTTCACCTCCACTCCAGGTCAGCAGGTCAAGTTAGGTTCAGATAACAGCCGGTCACCCACTGGCAGCTGCCCGGCACATGGAAAAGTCTCCTTTTCCATCTCGAAATATTAGCCCGAAAAGGGATGTTTCTTGTGTTAGAGCTCATTTAAACGTAGCTCTACAAGAAACATAATTTCGCTGAACTAAATCTTTTTTTAAAGTTCTACTCAATCAGAGTCTGGTGTGTTGAGACTGGGAAACATCTAAAACCTGCAGGCTGGCGGAGTCCGAGACCAAAATGGTCTGGATGCCTCCTTTGGTCCATTTCTTCCTGCGAAGTTCAGTCCACAGTCCACATGTCTACTGTAGGATGGGCCGTCGTCTTCCTTCTGTGGGTCTGTACCCAGACCTGTGAGCAGAGGGGATTGGTTGGAATAAAGATGGAGCAGGAACCTGAAAGCCTCTCCTTCCGGCCCAGCTCCCTCTGATCCGGACGGACCAGAGCAGACCCAACCGTCCATCTCTATCCACAACATGCCATCACTTATTGAAAATGTTTTTTTTGTTTTTTTTTTAGATTAAACCACACAAATTAAGCACAACCAATTATGAAACAAGCAACTCTCAAACGTTTAGCACAAAGGACAAGGTCTACATGCCATTTGACATCTATTTACACATATTTAACCTGGTGATTTTACATAAAACAGACAACCACGAGACATAGACCAATGAAACCTGAAGACACTTTTGAGCCACATTAAAATCTTATAAACTATCCTTTCTTGCTTTTAATCCAGCTGGTATTTGAGTGAGATTTCCTTTCCATTTGGTGCATTTCTAACTGTGAAATAAAGGATCTGAAAACTCCTCCCAGCTGTGACAACCCGCCAAACTGTGAAGAGGCCATAAAGAAAGCCCACGTGTGGAGTAGAAGAGTGCTGGCTGATCCACCTCAGAGGGATGAGACGGTCATGGACGATATCCCGGCCTCTCCGTGTCTGATGGGCTCCATATGTCCTCTGGGTGCCTCCGCAGTCACTGGTCAGCAGCCAGCCAATGGACGGTCCAGCAGCCTCCTCACATGTGGTGCGGTGGAAGAGAATCGTGGCAGAGTGGACAAAAGCAGAAAACACGAAAGAGTCCCAAAGGAGGCTATCAGTTACAGCAAGAAGGTTGAAAAACGAGTTTGAAGTTTCAATCAAGCGCAGAACAACGTATTATGAGGCTGCGACCAAATTTAATAGATGTTATAGACTACAAACATGGACATTTACAGCACAGCCATGTACATTTGAGGTATGTTCACAGACAATATCAGCAAATCTGAGCTCAGCTTACTCCAGAAACCCACGTTTCCTTTCACTGGTCCTGAGCAGGCGGAGTCTCAGTGCACTCCCACTTAAGGAGATGATGTTTTTTTTTAATTTCTGCTTAAGTTAGTGTCCATATAAGTTCACCTATTGGCAGAACGATTTGCTAGTTTAGCACACCGTAAAAACAGAGCGAGGCCTGACAGAAGACCTCTCCTTCTATAGGTCATATTTCTTTCCTTTAAACTACCTTTCTTGCTCAAAGATTTTGAAGGTATAATTAATATGTGCAAGTCTTGAAATAAGATCCGGCCGTTTTAACTCTCATGTTCCCTAAAGCTGCATTTGAACACAGCTATAGGCTGAGCTCCTGCTTCCGCTCAACCATTTTTGGCCAATCAGAGCAGACTATCAGAAAGGAGGAATGGGGTTCAAAATGATGAGTTCTGAACATTAAAACATGTTCAAAATTAAAAGGTGGTGTGAATATAATCATGAACCTGTTAATACGAACGGCAGATATTTGCATGACGATGGCTGGCAGTCGTTTAGCTAACACTTGCATAATACTAGAGATGGCAAGAGACGCACCGGACTTACGCTTACTTTTTGTTTTTTGTCCATTTATAAACGACCACATGAGAATAAAACTGTGTGAGATTAATCAACCACTGTTTGTGTGGAAGTTTTTTCTTTATAAAAACAACTAAAATAATCTGATCTGATCTTTTCTTCTGGTCCTTTTTAAACCGGTTTCAGAGGGATTAAATGTCGGGGACTGAGGCCACAACTCATCTCGATTGTTTTTGTGTCTGGAGAGCGCAGCGATGACATCATGCAGCGCTTTAGGTGAGGCACTTCGGAAAAAAAAAAGAATGAACAAAAAACAATCTTTAGTTGGCTAAAAGGAAGTTGTTGCTGTCACTGCTGCATTTCTGGAGCTCTTGAACCAGGTTGTGGAGTGTCTCCGACAGCGCCACCTGGTGGGAGGGAGACCACACATACGGCTTTGTGATTCAGAGGAAACCTTTTTTTTTGGTGTTTGACGCTGATTGGACTGAGGCTCACCGTGTAGGCGTCTGGCTCCTGCAGCCTCTTGTGTCGAGGGCTCAGCGTCTGGAGGGAGCTCTGGACCTTTGCTCTGGTTTCTGCAGCGCTGCACAGCGGCTGCGTGAGCTGGAAAAAGGGCAAGCACACTCATAGTCAGGGGGGGCGGGCTCAGAGACCCCCGAAACATCCCACAGTTCTGCTACTAAAGGCCCAGACAGCTGGGGGAGCTCCCATCATGCACCTCTCCCCCCTCTGCTCTCTTTCCTCTCC